>CAJNOI010000449.1:38765-49822 GCA_905250115.1 Adineta steineri | reverse complement strand
TTCTTCTTCTGCTGTTGTTGAATTTATTCTATGTATAAATGTTGAGGTTTATATACTGAATAGAAATGATCACAATGTACTCTAGAATATTAAATTTCCTTGCAACAATATCGTCATCTAAAATGTGAGAAAAGAAAAAAAAGTAATTGTGCGAAGAAGAAAAATGATTATGAAAATTGAGTCAGTTAGAAAACAATAGAAAAACATAGGAGATATGTCATGCATTTATGAATGAATAAGTCTCGTGCAGGATAAACATTTCCTCGGTTGTGATCTCGCCCACTCAGAGGTAATAGGAACTATACTAAATATGATTATATATTTTACTTGAATTTCTCATACCTGAATATTTTAGCTGAGATCAACTTTCCTCAATTTGAAGTGGGTAATTGTATAATAGATATAACCTGCTCCTATTTATTAAATCGATGAAAAATAAAAAAATGCGAATAGTACATTAAGAAAAGATGACTTTATATTTTTGACCAACAAATGTCATGTCTTGCATTTTTTCATTCTTCCTCTTTTCTTTTTTCTTCCTTTTGAAAAAGATTTTTTACATACAAGTATATTATATACTATCAGAATATTGTGCATGTCAATGACGCTGGTCGTCCATGATTATTTACTATTTTCTGTTCTGCCCTTTTAAAATAGAGTACGTCATTCTCTACCACTTTTCTTTTTTTTCTTCTTCTTCTTCTTCTCTCCTACGCAGCAGCAAACTAGTTGTAATACATATTACGAATGTTATTTTTCTTCTACTCGAATATATATAAAAATTTTCTTCGTACCTTTTTATTAGTTATTACTTCATTATGACAAAATATAAATTAATGCTACAAAAAATCGATCTCTTTCTTCATATAGGAATATGAAAAGAAAAAAAATATTGATATAAAAAAAAGAAGGAAAAGAGACAGGCATGACTTTCTGTTGATTTAATCCAGGTAAATATAAAAAAAAGACAGATTCATGATAAACGCAATAATGACATTAGATCAATAAGTTCGAGGACGGAAAGTATACTCAAAAATGTTCAAATAGTCAACAAAAAATAGGTTATTAATAATAAAAGAAAAAAAACTATGAGTAGAATATCAATCTATTAATAATAGATTTATTTCAACAAAAAAAAAAGAAATTCTTTTTTTTCGATTATTTTTGGGAGAAAAAAAAGTTTTTTATTGCTTCATATGACTGCATATTGATTTCGAGAGTATCAAGGATTGGATAATCCGTTTGTCTATCAAATATATATTTTCATTTTTTTAAAAAAAATCTTATCTATTTTCACTCTATTAAATTAAAAAAATATATGTCATGATTTTAAATATTAATTCTATTCTAGATGTCACTAACTATTTGTAAATTAATTTTATGTCAACATATTGTTTAGGTGCATTATGTAAAATATTTTTTTTTATAAGAATACGAACATATGGTCTTAGTCAATATGAAATAAGCAATGAGAAGGCGTTTCCGAATGTACGAGAAATTAACATAGTGGCCATATGTGATAAAATCTAGATTAAATTTGTCAATAGAATGAGTACATTTTATTAAAAATATGCACAGTCAGAAATTCATCTTAGTAAATTTAAAAATATTTTATCATGAATAGGAAATAATATCATACTCGGAATATAAAATGTGATGTTTTGCAAATTTTATCGTGCATGATGTTGAAAGTTTTTCTACTAAATATCATGAATGATGTAAATATAGTTTTCACTTACTTTGATCAAAAACAACCGAATATTAATTAATATTTGTCTAGTCTGATACGACAGAAAAAGAAAAAGAAAAAGAAAATAATTATCTATTTTACTGGTGACACCTTTTTATTTAATCTTTTCATTTTTTTCTCGTTCTTATTCTCTAATATTTGTCAGCCACCGGAAACAAATAAAGGCGAGAGAAAAAAAATCTATTCATGTCTTTTTTTTTGTTACTATTAATACAAGAATGTATTATTCATTAAAATAAATGAAAAAAAGAGGTTAAAATTAACTTTTATTTTCGATTTATTTACTAAATATCATGAAATAAATAAAAATGAAAAAACAGGAAATTAAACAATCATTGAAGATATTTTTCTCTTGAATTCACTGTAATAGAATTTTCATTATTAGCAAAAGTATTTCCGGCCGTGACAATACCAGGAATTGTATTTTCTCAATGTTCCTGTTTTTTATCAACACCGACGATTACATTGCTATCAAAAAAAAAGTTAATTGAAAACTATTGTTCTTCAAGAAATAGAACAACCCAAGAGCACTAACAACAGTTTAAGCGAATGCGATTTTTTTCTTATAATAACGGGTATTAGTATAAGAGGTCTATTACATGATGTATTATACAGACATAATACAAAACACAGCGATCCTTTGAATTTCATTGTATCGCAACATATTTATTTTCCAATCATCCTCATATCAAATTGTATTATGAAATAATTAAAAATAAAACAAGTACTCTTATAATCAAAAATAGGAAAAACAGGAAATTAAACAATTGTTGAAGATATGTTTCTCTTAAATTCACTTTAATAGAATTTTTATTATTAGCAACAATATTTCCGTCTGAGAGAATATTAGAAATTGTATTTTCTCGTTATGTATGTTTTTTTATCAATGACAGAATATTTGAAAGATATGCCATAAATATACAGTGGGTAGATGTGGGTGTCGATGAATACAAGACTATATCACATTCACACCCAATTGTTTGAAAAGTTTAACTAATCAAAAGCTCGATGCTGTTAATATATCAGATATATTTTTATGCTTTATCTTTTACTGAAATTAAATAAGTAATGATGAAAATGATAAGATCGCGATCATTCCATTCTTTTCGTCATAATAATGGTAATTTTTTGTGTCTTTCAACAGGTTTCAACTTTAATGTTTATACTTCCGTAAGCTACAATGAAAGCTCAGTAACATTATTTATAAATATAAAGTCATAGCTTTCATTTAGTTTTTTTTAGTGATGAAAACGTTCTAGGAGAGTCTCTCGATTCAAAAAAAATAATAGTGTTTCAAGTGAAATTTATTCGTGTAAATTAATTTTTCTTTTCACTTCAAAATTCATACATTGTCTTCTAACTGTTTTCTTTGTAATATTAAGAGAAAGCGCTTTGTGTCATAGAAAACCACAATCTTGCTATTGTGTAGTCCATTTCGTCTACCAATATATAAAATATGTTAAGTCTTTGTAAAAATTTTGAGAAAGAAAACTGCAATACAGAGAAACTTAGCACAAGGATATCTTCTCTAAAAAAACAAGAGTCATTGGTCATATACTAGACTTTATTATGGAAAAAACTAAAAGTTAAAGAAGCTGAAAGTATTCGAAGTTTAATTATGATAAAATAAAAAATATATAGATCTCTGCTTTGATAATCATGTAAACCGATCGTCATTATCAACTTTTATCTGACATTGTTTCCTCATGATGTCAACATTATCTTTAAGTCCATTTATATCAAAACGAGCGAATAATTCATGAAGAGCGCATTCTTGAAACACACCATATGACATAAACTGTTTATTGATTTATGTATCTCATTTACAAGATAGCGTTTGAGATCGAAAAAGTCAAAATATTATATTCCACAAATAAAACTGTATTTGTCTATTGCGTTTGACAATTTAAATTCATCAAAAGCCTCATATAATAACAATGATGACATCAAATATCAATTCGCTTTCAAAAATTCGTAAACATGTCGAGTACTTTACTAAATGAAATGTAAGTATAGATATATTCTCATCTTGTCTTATTTTTATTGATACTTTTGTATGTCTTTTTGAAAATACGACAATCAAAGGAGAAGCAATGTATTGCGAGTTCATTCTTATCTTTCTTTATTTAGCTGAAGAAAGATAGGTAAGAAGAAGAAAAAAAGGAGAGAGAGAATTCTCTTGTTTCCCTTCTCATTCTTTCTCTCACTCCTTCTTTCTAACGGGTGGGTCAGAATAAATAGTGGTGTCAGTATTTTCTCAGTCTCTCTGCCAATTTTCATCATTTGGGATTGAAGTTTTTTTCAGAAGATGCAGCGTTTAATTCTCTACAAAACCATATACAAGCGGGTGTCATAAGAATAAAAGCAAAAAATTTATTGTAGTAGTACTACAAACATCGAGCATTAACAAATGTCAAAGCAAAAATACAGTTCTCTTGCATTTATGTGTTTCCAATATTTTACCACTGTATAGGTTATTGAGTGCTCTACATAATATCAAAGAACCACCCTGATCTCATGTTTTATTAGTTGAAAGGAACAGCTTTTATGAATGGGTCTAAAGTGACCCACCAAGAGGTAAAGGGTTAACAATATCAGTCGATTTTTTTAAACGTTTAAAAAATCTAATAGCTTCTTCAAAATGGTTTTGAAAAATTTGAGGTAAAATTCCTTGTTCAATCGATTCTTTTACAGCTAAATCGTATGCACGTTCACAAATTTTTATCAAAATTGCAGCACCAAATTCTTTGGTTTCATCTCGTAACGAACATGGAATATCATCTTCCTTTACTGGTCGTTGTTTTAACACATGCTGAAGTATAGCTTTATGAGCATCGTCATCAGGTAGTGGAACATTTATTGTATAATCAAGTCGACCTAAATAAAAACAATAAAATTCGTAATTTCTAAATAAAATAAATTATATTTCATTTCCGTACCTCGTTCAAATATAGATGCATCAATATCAATAATATTTTTAGTAGTAGCACCAATAATAAAAACATCGTTTTTTGTACGCATACTATCCATTCCAATTAAAAATTGATTAAAAACACGATCAGCTGCAATACCACTATCAATGATACTACCACCACGAGGTTTAGCTATAGAAAAAACAAAAATATATTCTTTTTTTTTAAATTTCCTTCTTACCAATACAATCTAATCCATGAAGAAATAATACACATGGTGCTGCTTGACAAGCTTTATCGAACACATCACGTACATTAGCTTCTGATTCTTCAAACCATATAGGTGATAGCTCTCGAACTTTAACCAAAATAAAATTAGCACCACATTCATTAGCCATAGCTTTTGCTAATAATGTTTTACCTAAAATAAAAAAATATTATTAAACCCAGATGAAGAAAATTTCTTTTTTATTTCGATGAACTTACCACAACCCGGTGGTCCATAAAGAAGAATACCACTTAATAACGTCTTATCAAATTTAACAAATCTGTCCGGATTTACAACATCATACTTAATAAGTTGTTGCAATTCACGTTTAATATTATTTAAACCATAAATATCTTTCCATGTTGTTCTTGGTTTTTCAACAACCATCTCATGTAAAGCTGATGGTTTTGATTGATTAAGTGCATATCGAAAATTTCCTTTTGTAACAACTAATTCATTGCGTAGTTCAACATCAGTTTCATATTGTTGAAAATCCATGACATCCATTTTTTCTCGAATTTGTTGTAAAGCAGCTTTTGAACATAATGATACTAAATCCGCGCCAACATAACCATGTGTTTCATTCGCAATTTGTTCAAGGTCAACATCAGCACCTAATTTCATATTCTGTGTATGTATACGAAGAATTTCTTCGCGTTCAACAGCATCAGGAATACCAATATCAATTTCTAGATGAAAACGACAAAGTATAGGATTAAATGAATTTGGTCGATTTGTTGCCGCCATAACAATAACATTTGAACATTGTTGAAGATCATTCAATAATGCTAATAATTGTAAGCCAATACGATGTTCGCTTTTACCATGACTTTTTTCACGCTTTGGTGCAATCACATCAAGTTTATCGATGAAAATAATAGCTGGAGCTTTCTAAAAACAAAAAAAATTATTAAAATGAAAATTGTACTATAATTAATATATAGTTAACTTCGTCAACTTGTCCTCTTAATTTTCTAGAAATTAACTAGTAAACTAACTTTACCTTTTTAGCTTCTTCAAATGCTTTATGTAATTTAAATGCAGGTTCACCATTTAATCCAGACATAATTTCTGGTCCATAGATCAAACAAAAAGATACATCAGTTTCTTTCGCTACGGCACGTGCAATTGATGTTTTACCTAAAATAAATATTTTTCTTTTTCAGAAAAACGCTCTGTTATTTTTATCATACCTGTGCCTGGTGGTCCATGTAAAAGAATATATAGTGGTGGTTGAACATTCATTATTTTTAGTACTTGTGGTTGTTTTAATGATAGTACAACCATTTTTTTAATCTGTGTTAATTGTTCTTTAACACCACCAATATTATCAAAACCAATTGCAGGAATTTCAAAAGCTACATTTTGTTGAAGAATTTGAGCACATTCAACTATACAAATGAAATATTAACAAAGATTTTAAAAAAGAAATATAAACCAAATTCTTCGACTCCTCCCCAATCTATAACACTTGGTGACAGTCTTGGCTATACTCGCCCTAATGTACTTCTTTAATTTACTCATTCTAGAATAGTCGCATCTATATGTGTGATACCATCTTTTCATGGAGTTTCTTTTCAAAAACGAAATATGAAGTAAAATATTAAAAAAAAATTTTTCATTTTATACGAGCTTTCGATGCTCAACTGGCATCATCATCAGGTAAGAAAAATATAAAGATATCTAGTCGAACAAAGATATTTATACACTGTCTTAGATTCAAATTTCACTGGTCTATCGATTCTTTTTTCATTTCTTCAATCAAATCAGATAGAAAAAAGCCGTTCAAAAAATAACTCCACCTATCGATACTCATGAACTAAATGTAATAAAATCAGCTGTATTTAAAAAAAATTAATATTACACACATATATCAGCATTTGACAAACAAGAAATGTAATTAAAAAAACAAGTATTGAATAATAGTCAATTAAATGGTTTCTTCGCTTTATTCTTCTTCTAACATTGTTGCTTGATCGACGCATATTCATACTAAAACAGAATGTATATTACGATTTTCAGAAATAATCTTCAATAAAAAAAATTTCATAACTTCATGCCATCTTATATCGTACACAATCTTCCTGTTTGTTAGATTTTGTTATACAATACATTCAATCGAAATGAAATGAATAATAATATTACCAATGACAACAATAACAACAATAAAAACTTCATAAACAATAATAGTTATAATAAGAATAAAAACATTATGAACAATAGGTATAATAACAACCAGAATTTAAATAACAATGATATTAATACCACTCGGCACTCTAGTTATAATAAATTTAACAATCAACACTTAAATAACAATAATAATATTAATTCAAATAACTTTAATGAAAACAATTGTACATAAATATTGATTAGAAAATAAATCTTTTATTTTCCTTGTATATTATTTTGATGAGAAAAACTAGTTGCTAATACTCATGACATTTTCTTTTCAATGTTATTCCTGAAATATCTTCCTGCACAACAGTAAGAAACAAAGTTTTAATAATTCATTTATAGCTAAATTTTCACCGATCATCAAACGAATACCATTCGTTCTTGTATACATATAAAGTAATGTGTATAGAAACATATGGATTTTTCTTGTCTTTCGTATGTTGTGGTTGGAATCTTGAGTTAGGAGAAAAGAAAAAAAAGTTGATAGATGAAACAATCTTTCTGCAGTTAATCGTTATTACATCGGCTGAGAGATGAATTTCTAACCTTTGTCAATTATGCCATCGTAAGCTATACTAGAAATTAATACAATAAAATATTTCACTTACTGATATTTACTAATAAATCGAAATTTTTTATGTATTTTATGTATTCGAATGTAACAATTATCTTTAATCATTTATTTATAGATATCAATTTGTTTAACGAAATTTACGACACAATTATTTGATAAGAAAATATGATCCTATTTACTATCTGTGCCCTTACTCAGATTCGAACATATCGATAAATTTTATATGATCTTATATTTACATATACCTACATTATTTCTGAATAAGTCCCAAAATAATTTTAGAATAGATATATATCAGCAGATAACAACTGGATTCGTAATACATTGATAACTAATTGTGCAAATGTCATTATGTGCACGGTTCTAAGATCAAGCTCATCTAATGTCATATGAAAATGCATGATTGTTTTCATTTTTACAAATATTTCTCTTTATTAATAATTCGACAGCCTTAACTTAATACTTGACGATAACACTTTAGTTAACATAAAAAAAAATACTATCGAGACCTATACTATTTGGTAATGAACATTCTTAATAACATATATTAGAATACAGTAGTTAATAGTATATAAAAATCCTAAGAATCGTTCAAATTAATAAAAATAACGTCACGATTATATAAACGAAAAATGAGAAAGAAACATTTTCAAATTTTCTAAGTATATAAAATCAAGGTAAGTTTCATTTTTAATTCTTGAAACACAATTTTACATTAAATGATGCAATCATTCTCCACAATTAATAAAAAATCTTAGCAATCAGCATATATATGTGGCAGATCAATTTGGAATTTAGTCGAGTTTGAAATAAGTTTAATATTAATAAAATAAATTTTTTTCTAAACAAGTAATTTTCTATATTTATATAGTTATAAGCTGTTTATAAATACAACTAGAAGAACGTTAGTTTCTATTCTATAAAACTATCATATTTCCGCTAATAATTAATTACATGTATATTTTAAGAAGAATTTTAATGATAATATAATATTTCCGATTATCAAAATTGATTTGTTAGTTTTTCGTTTTTTAATATATTGAATATTTTTTTGATGATGGGGACATGATGACATTGATTATTGGATGAAAAATGAATTGTTCAATTTTCGTTTTCTATTATATTGTATTCTTTTTATAATGGGGATATGGGGAAATCGACTATTAACTAGATATGAATTGTTTCGTTTTTTATTATATTATATTTTTTTTGATGGCAGTAAGATTCAGAAATCGATTTGGTTTAACGAAGAATAATATGGTAATGCAAGACAATTTTACATAATTTTTTTTGTTCTGTGATTGAAATTTTGTAAGTATTTTGTAGAATCGGTTACACAAGAAAATGACATGAATTTTTTCAATTAGATTATGTTCATTACGTGCGATCAAAAGATCAAAGAAAAGATATGACAAACAGATTTTCAAATTTACGATCACGTTCAAGAAAAAAAGAAAGTCAGTAGTTAAATCACTGTGAAGCAACGGAGACTTATACACATTTATATGACTTATTTAAACATAATATCTCAACAATAATACTCACACTACTATTAACATCCATAATAACAAAATAAAGACCAAAAATGAGATAAACGTTAGAAAAAAAATCAACCAAAATAACATAAATAACATCAACAAGAATAAAATAAATAACAACAATAGAATTAATAATGAATATAGTTACAACAATAATGATATGAACATCAGCAATAATATTCATAACCTCAATCATATAAATATCACAGATAACATTAGCAATAATTATATTCAGAACAACAATTATACGAACAGTGAAAATAATAACAATCAAACTAATTTCAGGAACATCATATATAAAACTAACAACACGAACACCAAAAACAACATCAATAATAATATCATCAATAATAACAAAGAGATTAACATTGAACACAACATGAATAATAATATTCATAACAACAATGATAGTAACATTAAAAACTTGTTCAACAGTAGTAAAATTAATAACAATAAGGATACAAACATGATAAATAAGATGATTAGTAATAATGAAATCAATGTGCACAACAACACTTACACTAACAGTAGAGATAACATTAACATTGAAGTTATTCATAACAACAATGGAATTAAGTGTGATATGATAAATAACAATAATTTGAACAAAGTTTTAACTACGTATGATTTTAACCATGATAGAATTAATACGAATATTCTTAATGATAATTTGAACAATAATTTAAATACGAATATTTTTAATAGTATGATAAATAATGAAAATTTTAACAGTATGAATTTGAACATAAATAACAACATCAACCATAATGATAGTCACATTAGAAGCAACATGAACAATAACAAGTATTACAGAAGTAATAACATCATGAATAATAATCGTGAAAATGGTAACCTTAATAATAATAACACGATTAACACTAACAAAAGCAATGATATCAATAGTATAAGCAACATAATCAATAATGACATTAATACCAACAAAGATTTAAACATTAGTAATAACATCAATAGTTGTAAGATCAATCACAGCATCGTAACTGACAGTAGTAACAACTTCAATAACAATAAAAATAATAATAATAGTTTCAATCTACATAATTTCAATAATTTAAACAAACAAAAGTACTATAAATCATCCAGTCAACCAAAAGAAGTAATAACAAATCGTAGCAATCGACTTATATATTATACCCAATTAAATGACCAATGCAATAATAAGAACAAAATAATTATAAATAATACAGATGTCGATCAAAACCACCAATTTTCATTATGTCATAAGAATGATAATTACAACAATAAGAAAAACGTAAAGAATAGTTCTAACAACAAATTGAATGATAATTGCAATAGAAATAATTTTCCTAATGTTTTAAATAGTATGGATTTTAGTAATGATTTTAACAGTATGATAAACAACAATGATTTAAACAATGATTTTAACAATGTTTTAACCACGTATGATTTTAGCTATTTAAATACGAATGTTTTTAATAATGATTTAAATACGAATAGTTATAATAAGGTGATTAACAATGATTTAAATATCGATAATGGAAATAGTATGACATGTAACAATAATTTTAACAATGGTTTGACCACTGATTTAAATCGCAATGATTTTAACCATGATAGAATAAATACGAATATTCTTAGTGATGTTTTTAACCATGATAGAATTAATACAAATATTCTTAGTAATGATTTTAATCGCAATGATTTTAACCATGATAGAATTAATACGAATATTCTTAGTGATGATTTTAACCATGATAAAATTAATACAAATATTCCTAGTGATGATTTCAACCATGATAGAATTAATACAAATATTTTTAATAATGATTTAAATAGCAATGATTTTAACCATGATAGAATT
>CAJNOI010000449.1:15364-38755 GCA_905250115.1 Adineta steineri | reverse complement strand
ATGATTTTAATCGCAATGATTTCAACCATGATAGAATTAATACAAATATTTTTAATAATGATTTTAATCGCAATGATTTTAACCATGATAGAATTAATACGAATATTCTTAGTGATGATTTTAACCATGATAAAATTAATACAAATATTCCTAGTGATGATTTCAACCATGATAGAATTAATACCAATATTCTTAATGATAGAATTAATACCAATAATTTTAATGATAGAATTAATACCAATATTCTTAATGATAGAATTAGTAATAATTTTAACCACGATAATAGTAATACGAATATTGATAATTTGAACAATAATTTAAATATGAATAATTTCAACGGTATGATAAATAATGATAATTTGAACAATGCTTTGTTGATTAATAATAGTAATAATAATGCAAATAATAATTCAATAAATATTAATAATAATGCTAATAATTATTCAATAAATAATATTAATAATAATGCAAATAATGCAAATATTAATTCATTAATTAATAATAATTTAATTAATAATTTTAACAATAATAATAGTATCATGGATAAAGATAGAATTAATGTAGTATTAAGTTACTTAGGAAATGAATCATTCATATTTAGTAGGAAATTAACCTACTTATTCAGAAAACAAAATTTAAATGTGAGAGTAATATTTAAGAAACATAAAACAATTGGAGATAATTTCATTAATAATATTAAAGGAAGAAATGATAATAATAATGGTGTGGTTTATAAAATTGATTGTGCAGTTTGTGATAAAATATACATAGGACAAACGGGCAAAAAAATGAACGAAAGGATTAATCAACACATTGATAATATAAATAATCCTAAACAAAACTTTAGTAATCTGGTAAACCATACAAAAACACATAACCATAATTTCAGATTCGAAGATACATCAATAATAGCATATGACAATAATCAGAGAAAGAGAGAAATAAAAGAAACGTTGTATACTAAAAGATTAGCTAATCGAACAATAAATGACATATCTTTTAACACATGTATTTTTTAATTTTTTAATTGTAATTTGTTCATAAATAATAATAAATCTTTAGACCATAATGCCTGATGATGATGCCAGTTGAGCATCGAAAGCTCGTATAAAATGAAAAATTTTTTTTTAATATTTTACTTCATATTTCGTTTTTTAAAAAACTCTATTTATAATTCTAATTTAGTTTCTTTTCAACTAATACTATCTAAAGTGAGAATATTATTAAAGTTTCTTATGCTACTGTACTATATGTGCTTTTTTATATCTCTAAAAAGATCAGATTTTTAGATGAAATTATTTAATTTAACAGTGTTTTGATGATGTTTCATTGCACTACTATACTAATCTAGATATCTTTATGTTTGATACTCTTGAAATTTCCCTCTTTAAAAGTATATATTCTGTTTTTTCTTTTAGTTATTAATATATGCTGTTTATAATCATATATGATTAATTCCATTGAAGACAATATTATTTGTCAATAAAGCTGGCTATTTTAATAATCAAAATATCATAGCCATTTAATTTTCAAGCAATTATACAAAGTAATTTAAGTGAACAATCCGATATGAAATTTTTTTATAGCAGAACTCAACAAAATATAGTTTTTACTTATGTTTTATAAACTCTAAGAAAATTTATTTGACGGATACATGAAAGTTCATTATTTTCTATTAAACTTTATCTTATAACAGATCTGAAACAAAACTATTATCTTCTAATTTTTCATCACGCGAATAATACCAGATATCTTTCCTAGTTCAGCAAAAAAGTATAGTTAATTTGTCTATTTGAAATGTATGTTTATTATAGTCAACATGAGTAAAAACTTCTACTTTTTATATATTTTCTTGAAAAAACTATAGAAAAACGTTTTCTTTTGCTTTCTTTTTAACTAACATTGATGTCTTCCATTTCGAGTTAGAAATTATAATTTAAGACAACTTTCTGTTCGGTTCTTGTTAAAATAAACATAGGCGCCTGCGTATTGCAATTATAAAGTATAATTTAGGAAAACTTTCTGTTTGGTTTTTTCTCTAAACAAACATTAGCGCCTTTGTATTTTAATTTTAAACTATAGCTCAGGAACCATTTTTTTCTTTTTTTTTTATAAAGTTAGGCATCTTCCCACTTTAATTAAAACTGTAACGTAGGAAACCTTTCTTTTCCTTTTTTTAAAAAAGTAGACATCTTCCCACTTTAATTTAAACTGTAACCGAAGAAACCTTTCTTTTTCTTTTTTTTTAAAGAGTGGGTATTTTCCAACTTTAATTTTAAACTGTAACTTGGAAAAACTTTCTTTTCCTTTTTTAAACTAACAGAAGTGCCTTCGAATTTGAACTATCAATTTGGGTTTAGAAATCTGTTTTTAATTGTGAGAATACTAAGTTTCGAATTTTGTTTCCATTTATATTCGAGGTCGAATTAGGCAACTGGTCAAGAATCGATTATGTGATACATGACACTCATATGGAATTGTTCGTAAAATTTTCAATCGATTCCATTTGTCTTTTTCTTATTGCTATCAAAAAGTTTGGTGATATCGAATTCGTTATGTAGCATGATTATCAGTCAATACAAAGAACTGAATAGTAAGTATTAGATTATTTATCCATATACCCAGTTTCTTACTCAATACAGCTATACTAATACTAATGTACTTCTTTGATTTACTCATTCTAGAATAGTCGCATCTATACATGTGATACCATCTTTTCATGAAGTTTATTTTCAACTAATACTATCTGAAGTAAGAACATTATTACAATTTCATATGCTATAGTACTATATGTGCTTTTTTATATCTCTAAAAAGAACAGATTTTCAGATGAAATTATTTGATTGAACAATGTTTTAATGATGTTTTATAGCACTACTTTACTAATTTAGATATCTTTATGTTTGATACTCTTGAAATTTCCTTTTAAAAACTATATATTCTGTTTTTCTTTTAGTTATTAATATATAAGAAACAGACCATAGAATTCACCCTCACTCTTACTCACACATTCACAGCCTATTGAAACTTATATTTTGGGAATTTTTCAATAAATCTTTCTACATTTTAACACAAATCTTATATAACTCCTGTGTTTACGTCAACACTTTTCCATGATAGTGCACTAAAATAGTGATGTAGCCAGTAAATCTTTGATAAATCTTGTAGCAAAATAAATTTCATACATCATGGAATACCTTAGAGTTTATGTAGTTCTTTCGTTTCTATTATGTCATAACCTTAGAAGTGGATTTCAGTATAATAGTACTCTTACTCGAATACTAACTGTTCAGATATTTATTAAATAGTTTTTAAGAATATTTGTTTACCTGTTGCAGCTTGTCCATTAGCATAATCAAATCCAGCATTTATACCAGTCGCCGTATGATAGCATATATGTTTATCAATGGTTGCGATTGGTTGATGATCTGTAGCAAAGATAATATGTAATTAATATATATAGAAATCGTTTGGTTTCAAAAACTATGCAATCTAACAAGTTATAAAATGTAAACAAAAGAATTCATTCGTACATTTTGCAGATGGTATACTGGGCTTAGCATTCAACAAAATATTCTGTTAATAATATCAAGTAACTAGCATTCTATGATACTTTATCTATTTTAATTATTTGAAAACGTTGCAAACTTCTGACAATGAATTAAATAGATAAAATTGAAGTAAAATAGTTTATTAGTTATTTTAGTTCTTATTTTTTTATCAAATATTGTTTTTATTATAGATTGATAAAGAAAAGCAAACCAATATGTGATACAAATACTCTTTTGATGCTATGTTATTTATCATCTACTAAATATCAATAACATATGCAATTAAACAGATTTCTAATGCGAGAAAAATTAGAAGACGGCGAAATCACAATAGCAACTTCATTCTAACTAAAAATAATTGAAAAGAGGTAGAACTCGAATTTGAAATACACATTTTTACAGTAAGAAATACATAATTTTTATTCACACTATGATAATAAATTTGTTTTACTAATGTAAAATTATTTTTTAATATTCTAGGCTCATGAAAAAAGTCAATACAGGCAAACGTAATAAAAATATTTAATGTAATACTCTTTGTCTTTCACTCCAAAATTATTTATTAATACAAATTGAAACAACTATATAATACTCATATAAAAATATATTGATCTATGCTTAAATATATATATACTCAACACATAAACAAAATTTATTTATCGTTTTACTGCTCAACATAAGTTCGATAAATAATGGATAATAATTTAAAAATTACTTACTTATAAGTTAATATTTTTATTATAACGTTCGACGTTAGTATTGATGAATAAATCACTTCGGTTGTCAATCTAAAATAAGTATAAGATAAACATTATACGTTTATTTTATTATTTTCTCTCTTTCTATGTAGTGTTGTTATTGGTCGATATGAACACGGCATATGTATATATAACCAATGGTCATTATATATATGTACATCATCAGAGAAAAAGAAAGAAAGAAAAAGTGCGATATTATTTCTAAAGCATTTTATTTCTAGAATAATGCGTTAATGGTATTATATCTTTTTTATTGAATGACTTTTGAAAATTTCGACAGTTGTCTTTTGTTATAGGTAATAGTCATCTTACATGTACATCGATATACTAAAGGCTCCAAATAAATTTGTCATAAATTATTTACTATTTTTTTATTGGATACCTGACTATATTTATTGTTGTTTGTTTGGACGCTAGCACCAATCAAAATGTGTTTATATGCGATTTTAATTAAAATCAATTTTAATATGATAAAAATATTTAAAATCAATCGAATTATTGTGTTTTCTTTTACGAAAATTAATCTGAAATACAACAAGAACTTTTTTTCTCCGAAAAAATTGGACCAATAATGCGAGATTGAGAATATCGTCCAATGAGATGCGAGAAAATACCAATAGCGAGGTTTAATGAATTCATCTTGTTTATATACCTTATATTAATTCTCATATTTTTATTTTAGTGCATCGAAGCTACATTGTTATTTATTACAAATTATCTACTATCAAATAATTAGAATGAATTATTCGATGCGTTGCCCTGTGATATTTTTTGATCCATGTGGAAATACAATCTGCGTGATGCACGTTCAAGCAAATCAACAAACTAAGCAAGTGGATATGGGTAGAATTACATATCCTCACAGTTGTATTCCTCTTGAACAACAACTTGATCTTCTTACACAAGCACCAATTCATCAAGATATAACTCAATTATTTTGTAAGAAAAAAATTTCAAATTTTTAAGTAGAATATCTAGTTGTTTTTTATACAACAATCAAAAAGATAAATGCTCGATATTAATAAAAATCTGACTTAACAGTAATATAGTAACATTTTGAGCTATGTATTAAACGTTTATTGTTTTTTTTTCTTGACTTCGCAAACATTCATTTTCACGCAATTTCGGTCACAAAAAAAGAGATATTCATTTGATTAATGCAAATAGATGAATCTTAATCAAGAAAAATTTCTATTTGCTGTTTATTTGAATTATTATAGTTTTTATTTATTATTTAAGGTGACATCGTGGAGGAAGTCGAGGCTGGAATACCATTTCCAAATGTAAGTAAAACTATCTTTATTTAAACATACTTATTTTTTAGCTGTTCAAAGATATATAATGGCATACGTCATACAAAAGTGGCTATTTTAGTTATTGATGGTTCGATTGTTCTTGGTGATAATTTAGAAACGATAGCAAATGAATTCAAACGACGTGATATTGTTTTAATTGTTAATGCTACGGCCAGCTCTTCTTATGATATTCAAGACTTTTATCGTGAATTAGCTTATAAAACAGGTATGTATAAGTAATTCACTACCTTGTAAGATATCTTAATAGAATCTGTTTGCTAATTTTAGGTGGTGAATACATGTTAACAAAAGATGTACGAAATATGCGGTTACCTATTACCGATCCATTTATTCTTAGAGTAGATGCAGATCTTCAAATGTATTTGGGAAATATGGTAACTAACACAAGTGTTACTGATGATACCGATGATCAAAATGAAATAATAGATGGTGTTGGAGATTTGCCTTTTGATCATGGTTTATGTTAATGTGACAAATATTATTAACTTTTTTTTATTTAATCTGTTAGAATAAAATATTAATATTATTAATTCTTAAATATGTAATAGCGTATTATCTTCAGTATTTAAATATCATTTAAAATGATGATAAATTGATATGAAAGAATTTCATATTCTAATAATTACTTCAATTCAGAGTAAATCGGAATAGTGAAATGAGGCATACAGTGATTTCGATAGGTTACCTGAATGACTTTTGTTTTTATTTGCCTGCTTTTAAAAATTTGTTACATTTATATAAAAATTAACATGCTTAAATACGAATTCATATTTTACAATTGAATAATATCTAAAATATTTTTTATTTACTTCAATGGAGACATTTTAATAATTGAAATTGTTTAGTAATTGAAAAAGATACGGTTACTATTTATTTATTGACTATAAAAGAATGAATAAAAAGAAATAAAGAAAGGAGATGATTATAAAATCAAAAGACCCAGTATATACATGAATATAGTAATCTATTGGTTTGAAACCAACATTAGAATACAAGAAAATTCCCCTAATTATATTGCAAAAGTATTTTAACTTTATTTTTTTCACTATTAAAAATATGATGAACAAGATTGCTATTGATTTATGTATTTGATAAGTACGTATGCAAAAAGAAATCTTATAAATAAAAAGTACTTTAAATTACACATCAGACTAAAAGTACGTCCTATTGGAATATTGTGCATTCAAATACATCTAAACGATATATTTAATTATAATATTATGAGTCTTTTTCGAACATATTTTTATTTCTTGATCATTCAAATGTCTGAAATATATTTAGTAAATATAAATGAAAATATTCGAAAGTCGTTTAGTCTAGATCTGATCAATTGCCATTTTAAGATTGAATGTGAAATAATTTCTCAACAAGATATGGTTCATTTTTTCATGAAAAATTCATTCATGTATTTTTTTTCGAAGCTATGTATTAAAGCTTACAAAATCTAATAAAGATATTAATATGGTCTTTATGAACAAGTACCATTATCCTTGCAATTTCACGGCGAAAAACATGGATTTCTGTATGCTTTCACAAAATAACTTATGTACTCGTCATGTAGTTTATGTTCTAGAGAATCTGAGAACCCACAGAGATCTGCTGCAAAAAATTGTATAAGAGTATTAAAATATTTCAAAACGTTCAAAATTAATTTTCAAATTCTTTTCGATATGACTGTACTTCTGAAGAATGAATTTATTTGTCTCAATTGGTTTTTGTTATGATTGGGGGTATGAATATGAATTTCATATTTATTTTAGAAAATAATGGTAACATGGAATCCAAATGATGAATCCGATTGGTATCATGTATAATAATGTGACATTAACAAATTAGAGCCGTCATTTTTGTCGCACGATTTATTTGAAAGAGAAAGTAAAAAAGGGTGTTAGTGTGTGTGAAACTAAAAAATAGTAAACCATAAGTACACATCCACACTCACACAATGATATCCACATTAGAGAGGTTTCACTATATACACATTTATCCATTTTCAATATTTTATCACTATATATTTCAGATATGTTATAATGGTGAATCTATTTAACATTTATTATATATTTCTACGTTATATTTTTAAATGTTAATTCTTTTCTTTCTTTGTTAGTATTTTATTTTGATATTCGTCTTTTCACATTTTTTTACTAAACGTTTTCATCATATACCATTTCTAATAGTTAAAATATATGTTTTTTTTGAAGATTTTATCAATACAATAACAATTCATTCTTTCTAAAGTATCATAAATACAAATATAGATAAATAGTGTTCGAATGATATTCGACAGATATATATTGAAGAAATGTTCATTTATTAAGGCTCCCCCCCCTAAAATGGCGATTTTTGATTTATAGCGCATTACATAGAGCAAAGTGTCAGCTATCGACGCACTATAGTTCATTGGTTTTATAATGAGTTTTCATGACGAAATATTGGTTTTTCGGAAACCCCCTATTCTAAGAAATAACACTTTTTCAAAAACTGAAGGTGGGTGTGGGTGTCAATGTAAGGTTATGTAATACTCACACCCATACCCCCCCCCCCCCTCCAAAATCCTAGATCCGCCTCTGATCTACACTAGCACTCTAAAAATGCTGGTAATCAACATCACTTTGATTATTATCTATTCAAATGAAATAGTTATCAAATGGAATATATTTATTTCCAATAAGGAGAGGTTACTTAAGCCTTGATCATTCCAAATGAATACGGGTTCACAAAATATACGTTATTCTAATTGTACTTTTTCTTATGGAAAATTTTACATTTCTTTTCAAAAAAATCTGACTTTGAATAATTCTATTTTTTAATCATAATATTCAATGCTGGCTAGGGCGTACGTGGGTGTGGATGTCTACTCTTTCTATTCACACCCAACACCTACACCCTTGTTGATTGGAAGTAAATATCAACGTGCTTTTGCGACCGATTACGTAATTGACCTAAATATATTGTTTTTATATGCGCAGTTTAATAACAATATTTATCTCAAAGGTTCTTCCTCTTTATTTACTCGATTACTGTTGAAACAGATAGTAAAATGAAAGGGAGAAACATTAATTCAACAATCGGTTTCTCTTTGTTTTTTACTATATATTGACCTTTCTTCAATTACTCAAACTATGATCATGTTTCTTCTTATTATTATTCATATTTTACCAAACAAAACGTAGTTTCTTTTGTTAATTGGAAATTTCCAATATAGCTACAGATAAACTATGACACATACTGAATCGAAATGTATCATCTATATGCGCTTCCAACAATAGTGTTGCATACGGTATCACAAAAACATGTCTTGAGAGTGAAAGTAAAGGAGAATATCACATTCTCAACCTCATCCATTTACTTGCAGTCCAGTTGCCTTCTCTGAATTGTCGCAACAGTAAATCATATTCTTATGTTTTATTAATATATTTTTGTAAAATAATTTGCCTTATAGTGAAAGATCGTGTACTGTAAGTTACAGAAGTTGATCGTATTTGGTTTAGCTGATTACTCATATTGTCCAGCTAACAAATTTAAATTATTTCCTACTTGTAGCGTGTACTGAAATAGATATTTTGTTTTTTCTATACTAACCGTATGTGATTGACACTTATAAAATTCAAAGTTGCATTAAAATCTTTGTTTCTTTCAATAAGTGTGTTTTGAACTTGAAAAATAAAAATAAGAATTGAATATAGCATCATGAGGATGAAATATTTGCTTTATTAACCTTTCATCCATTCAATCATTTTTCAGAATTCTGTCTGCATCTAATAATTCAAAGCAAAAATTATTTTGTTCACTTCAATATCATTTATAAAAGTGCCAGTTGTAAAGACTTTCGCATATACAGTTTACAACGTATATTCACTAGTTCTGTGTGGCAGATCAAATGTCTTTATTCGCTTCGCACACACTCTCATCGTAGTTTGTTTTTGAATCAGCTTAAGCCTACTGCTCGAAATCATCGTATGACAAGGAAGTAGTAGTTTTTTCCGGGAAAAAACTATTGATTCAATATTTGCCAACAATACTAATATGAAAAAGTTAAGCCTACTTGATCTTCAAAGATTAATGCATGTATAATAAAAGTTAAATATATAATTAATATTCGTGTACTTCGCTATTATCCAAGAATCAATAGAGCAAAATGTTAAAGGTTAAAAGTTTAAATTGGAAATTATAATTATTCCACCATAAAACAATCTTTGATGTAATGATTCATACAAGTGTATATCATCGTTCTTAACAAATAGGGTCATATGATTAAATGACGTCGTTGAAACGATGCACAAAAAAAATCATCAAATTTTTTGCATCTTGATAAAAGAACAGTGAATGATCGAAGTAGTTGAATTTAAGAAATAATCTGAAGACAAAGATAATCCAGTGAAGCTCTTAATTTCATAACTGATAATAGATAAATGATTCAGCATTCTGCCTACGAACATTAAAAATCCTAAATAGTTCTATTTTAGATAGATAAATCAAGTTGAAAAAAAGGATGATAATGATAGTTTCGTCATTAGCTATAAATATAGATAGAGTCAACCAATAGAATTTCGTTCATTTACAGATGATAAATTCTATTAAATCTATAGTATGTTGATTTTGAATAACGATTAAGGATTTCACTTCCGGGTTCTTTAGGTAACAGAATCCTGATATTCTGAATGATAATATATCGCTGATTCAGAAAGTGAAATTTTATCTCAATCGAAAAACAATAAACGAAATATGCAAATCAAATACTTCCTCTCGTCCAATCAAATGACCTTAAGCCTATTATTAGTTATCATTTGCATTTATCACAAGGTTCGCAATAATGTACTTCCCAACATACTGTTACTTCCGTGATAAGTCATACGATTTTTGTATTCAACCAAGTATATAAAGCGTAGTCTTGATTGCTGAAATCATTCAATTCAAAACAAAAATGTTTTCGGCTATTATTCGTCTTTCAATCATCTTAGGTATCGCTCTGGCAGTATGCGAGGTAAAGTTTTGTTTTCTATCGAATATTTTAATATTTGGAATATTTTTTGTCTTATATAATTAGGCTGGTGATATTCTATGTCTTCGAAGAGTTCCTATTTTTACGTGTGCATCAATGAGCTGCCCTGACGTTGGCTGGGCTGTCACCAGCAAGCGCTATCCATGTGATTGCTTTAAAATCGAGAAGGTTTCGGGTAAAAACCAGAAATGGTATAAGATCGAATTACCCAATGGACATGGCTATGTAACCGATGACCACTGTTCGGGCAAGGTTCCGCAATGTTAACGTTGGTATCTATAATTATGGCATTCTTGATATTTGCTTTTGAACGTTTTTTGCTAATCAAGATGCTTCATACATGATATTCACTTTCTATCAAATAAAAGAAGATACCTGACAATGTCGTGGAGATTTCTATTGAATGAATCTGCCTATATCTAGCAAGAAAAATCAAACGAGTATCAGATCACGTCTCATTGAGCAAAATAAGTCTCACAAAATGATACGTGTAATAGTGAACACTATTAATATAACTAAATAATGATACATATTTACTATGAAAGTTGTGTTGAATCTATCTATACATTATATTGCCATTTGTGTTCAAACCTACGTGTGAATGAACTGTTGAGATTCTTTTATATGATCTTTTTTTCCTATGGATATTTAATGGTTTAAAATCATTTTTCTATGATACAGATCCATTTGGATTTGATTGTTAACATTGTTTGTCATCTGAGTCAGAATTTTCTGATATAGTCAAATATTGTATTAGAAAAAGCAAAAAAAGAAAAGAAAAAAAGAAAAGAAAAAAGGGAAAGAAAGAAAAAAAAAGGATTCAGAAAGTAGAATTTTATCTCCATCGAAAAACAATAAATGCAATATGCAAATCAAATACTTCATTCTTTCCTAATAAAATGACATCGATATCATAATCAGTTACTCATCATTTGCACTTATCACAAGCTGTGCAATAAATTATATGAATTTTGGATTCACCCATGTATATAAAGGGCTGTCTTGATTGCTGAAACTATTCAATTCAAAACAAAAATGCATTTGGCTATTATTCGTCTTGTCATCATCTTAGGCATCGCTCTGGCAGTATGCGAGGTAAAGTTTTTGTTTTAATCCGATAATTTAATATTTGCAATATTTTTTGTTTCATATAATTAGGCTGGCCATGTTCTATGTCTTCAAAGACAACCTATTCTTACGTGTGAATCAATGAGCTGCCCTGTGATTAGCGATGCTATCACTAGTAAGCACTATCCATGTGATTGCTTTGAAATCGAGATAGTTTCGGGTAAAAAGAGAAAATGGTATAAGATCGAGTTACCCAATGGAAATCATGGCTATGTAACCGATACCAACTGTTCGGGCAACGTTCCACAATGTTAATGTTGGTATCTATAATCATGGCATTCTTGATATTTGCTTTTGAAATTTTTTTTGCTAATCAAGATGCTTCATACATGATATTCACTTTCTATCAAATAAAATAAGATACCTGACAATGTCTACATTTTTCTATCATATGAATGTGCCTATATCTAGAAGGAAAAAGAAAAAGGAGTATCAGATCACGTCTCACTGAGGAAAAAAAGTCTCACAAAATGACACTTATAATAGTGAACACTATTAATATAACCAAATAATGAAAAATATTTGCCGTTAAAGTTGTGTTAAATCTATTTATACATTATATTGTCATTTGTGTCGAAAGCTACATTTGAATCAAATTTCGTGATTTTTTTATATTGTTTTTTTTTCTATGGATATTTAATGGTTTACAGTCGCTTTTCTATGATATAGATCCATTTGGATTTGATTGTTTACATTATTTTTCAATTGAGTCATCATTTTCTGAAATAGTTAAATATTGTATTCGAAAAAAAAACAGAAAAGAAAAAATAGAAAAGAAAAAATAGAAAAGAAAAAATAGAAAAGAAAAAAAAAAGATTCAGAAAGTGGAGTTTTATCTCAATCAAAAAACAATAAACGCAATATGCAAATCAAATACTTCGTTCTTTCCTAATAAAATGACATCGATATCATAATCAGTTACTCATCATTTGCACTTATCACAAGCTGTGCAATAAATTATATGAATTTTGGATTCACCCATGTATATAAAGCGTGGTGTTGATTGCTGAAATCATTTAATTGAAAACAAAAATGCATTTGGCTATTATTCGTCTTGTCATCATCTTAGGCATCGCTCTGGCAGTATGCGAGGTAAAGTTTTGTTTACTATCGAATAATTTAACATTTGGAATATTTTTTGTTTCATATAATTAGGCTACCTATATTTTATGTCTTCAAAGGGTTCCTATTCTTACGTGCGCAAAAATGAGCTGCCCTGACGTTGGCTGGGCTGTCACCCACAAGCACTATCCATGTGATTGCTTTAAAATCGAGAAAGTTTTGGGTAAAAACCAAAAATGGTATAAGATCGAATTACCCAATGGACATGGCTATGTAACCAATGACCATTGTTCGGGCAACGTTCCACAATGTTAACGTTGGTATCTATAATTATGACATTCTTGATATTTGCTTTTGAAATTTTTTTTGCTAATCAAGATGCTTCATACATGATATTCACTTTCTATCAAATAAAAGAAATACCTGACAATGTCTACATCTTCCTATTGAATGAATGTGCCATATATAGAAAAAAAATGAAACGAGTATCAGATCATGTCTGATTGAGAAAAAAAAATGACACGTATAACAGTGAACACTATTAATATAGCCAAATAATGATATATATTTACCATAAAAGTTGTGTTAAATCTATCTATCTATACATTATATTGTCATTTACATACAAAGCTACATTTGAATAAAATGATGAGATCTTTTTACATTATATTTTTTCTCTTCTCAATATTTAATGGTTTACAATCATTTTTCTATGATACAGATCCATTTGGATTTGACTGTTTGCATTATTTTCCACCTGACTCAGAATTTTCTGAAATGGTTAAATTTTGTATTTGCCCAAATAACGAGATGAATTTGACAACAGTAACTCATTGTTTTAATATATCTGATGACAATTTTACTTTCAATGAATTGTATTATCTAAATGTGACTTCATATGATATTCTTCTATGGTCGTCATCGATTGATGTTGCTGAACAATATCAATATTATCTCGATCGACCATTTCAATCTAATTTATCGAATGAAACCTTTTTTAATTGTACACCTCCGTGGTTTGGATCTCGATGTCAATATTCATTAGAAATAAACAAAGATGAATTCGTTCGAAATTCACTGGAACTGACTTCAACAGATAATATATTTCGACAAACGTGTTACATTCTATTAGAATGTGATCGTGGTGGTCCATTGATTTGTCTTGATTGGCGTGAGATATGCAATGGTCGAATCGATTGTCTAAATGACGGTATTGATGAAACTGAATGTTTTAATTTAGAAATAAATGAATGTAACGAGAATGAATATCGATGTCATAATGGTTTATGTATCCCAAAAATATTTTTGGAAATGAAATTTGTGGGAGCACAATGCTTTGATGGATCGGATGGAATTGTTAAGAACAATCATCTTCTGGGATATGTTTATCGACCGCATCTGTCCGAACGTCAAAAATATGTATGCCGACCTGACGAAGGACAATTTACGTGTGGTGATGGAAAATGTGTAGAAGATTTTGGTGAATGTGAAAATAATCGACATTTAGCATTAACTCAATCAATTAGTATTCAAGGAAATTTATCCTATTCATGTTGGTTAGTTATGGTTTGTCTTAGCAAAATCATGAATGAAATCGAAAATGTAACATGTGATCAGTTCATACAATCTTCTAAAATCATTGAAGAATTTAAAAACTGCACGTTTCCTCTTGAATTTCCTGCTATTCCTGTACTATTTGGTCATGTACGATTTTTATATGGTCCAAAAGATATTGACAATATCAATATAGCATTAGCTCTGAAACCTGATTATGTTTGTTACGATGAGCAATTATGTGATTTTCTCACTCCTGCATTTCGTCATAAAAATTTCGCTTGTCGAAACGGGAATCAAACAGGCCTTGACTCGAATATCGAATTAACTACATGGAAATCTATCATCGATTCAGTCAAGCCATACTTTATTGGTTGTATTACTCAACGTTATCAAAATATCAGTTCTCATTATTCATCATTATATCGTTGTAAGAATTCGTCAAAATATATTTCTAAATATCGAATCGTTGATGGTATACCTGATTGTTATTTAAAAGATGATGAACAAGCATTTGAATTGAGTTGTTTATTAAACCAAACGCTAAGATTTCAATGTCCAAATGAGAAACAATGTCGTTCACCTTTAATTTCACCAGGTATTTGCTCTCGTTCAATAGATACAAATTATGAGAAAATTTTATTTTATCAAATATGCGATCGTATTGCGGATTTTCCCTTGATATTGATTAATGGACAAAATCATTCAGATGAGACTGATTGTGAACATTGGCAATGCAATAATATTTATACACGATGTGATGGTTTTCGAAATTGTTTAGATGGAAAAGATGAAGAAAACTGTACTCAGTCAATTATATTAAGTCATTTCTTTTTCTGTACTTCACCACAGAATTATACACAGATGTGTTTACCAACCGGCCAAGTCCTCTATGAAACCGTCAATTGTTTTGGAGCATCATCCGATGAATTTCAATACTTTCAAACGAACAAATTTCATTGTTCGAATCACACGAAATGTATAAATTTAGAAGATGAAAACCTTTGCGATAAAAACCAAGAATGTCTACCGTATGATAATTATGAATTTTGTTTTGACCGTCTGCAATTATGCAATGGCTATAGTTTTGATGATTTTATTGATATGCAGAATATTTCGTGTCAAATCATTAATACAGATTATAAGTCTTTTTTATTAGAGACTGTATTAGTCTATCCAACCTTACAGACTATTCCAACATATTCTATTAAAAATCAGATCACTGACGAATCGATAGAATTGTCGATTAAAAATATCATACAGCCAGATGTCTGTAATTATGGTTTACATATGTATCATCGAGTTGGAGTCGGCAATTACAGTAGTCTATGTTTTTGTCCACCAAACTATTATGGTGATCAATGCCAGTATCAAAATCAACGTGTTAGTTTAACTCTCGTATTGGCAACGGTCGATCAGCCGATTGTCTATGCTATTATTGTTACCTTAATGGAAGATGACAATGATAGACAAGAAATTCATTCATACCATCAATTTACTTATGTATCAAAAACATATTGTGGTCGACCTATAGATATTTATCTGTTATATACAACACGAGGAAAGAATAATTCAAAAAATTATAGTATTCGTGTTGACGCATTTGACAAGAGCTCATCGACGTATCTATTAAGTTGGCATTTAGCGATTCCATTTATTTTTTTACCAGTTAATCGATTGAGTGCTTTTTTGACTATTCCAGTATCTCGACCATTGAATTTTTATCACTGTAATCTTCATTGTTATAAAGGCACTTGCATGAAATATCATAATGAAGAGCGATTCTTTTGTCAATGTTATTCAGGTTGGTCTGGTGCACAATGTCATTTTCCAATCGATTGTAGTATGTGCGCACCAAATTCGATCTGTATTGGTTCGCTTCAAAATCGATCAGTTTGTGTTTGTCCTGAAAATAGATTTGGTTCATTTTGTCGTCTTAAACTAATGTGTCCAGAAGGATTTTGCGAAAATAATGGCCGATGTGTCGTAATCGATGAGAGAATGATTGACGAAAGTTATGTATGTTTTTGTCCTGAACAATTTTTTGGACCAAAATGTCAAGATGTCAATCATAAAATAGAGGTTTCCCTTAAGAATATTGAAACCCCATCACACTTACTCATCTACATCTACAATGAGATTAGTTTTGAACGATCAATACCAACATTTACTATACTCAAAAGAATGGCAATGTTCCAGAATCATGTTATTTTATATTTTCAACGTCCGGTCGAAATGATTCTTGTCAAAATCGGTACTCGTTATTATTTGGCTGCGCTTCAAAAAGTCGAACAATCTAATATAACAACATCGATTGATCCACCACGACGATGTGCTTCCGTTGATGAAGTTTTAAATACTACATTAGTATCATTACCACGAATTCAACGATTGAAAAGTTATCATATTCCATGTCAACGTGATTTTAATCTACAATGTTTTGTGGATGAATTTTACGTGTGTCTATGCACAGAAGAACATCATAGTAATTGTTTTCCATTAGATCATCAATTGAGTTTTGTGTGTGAAGATAATGTATATTGTGAAAATGGCGGAACATGTTTACAAGATCAACCTATATGTTTTTATAGTATTCTATGTGTATGTAATGATTGTTTCTTTGGTGATCGATGTCAATTTTATGCTAAAGGTATTGGATTAACATTAGATGATTTATTGCGATATGAAATTCGACCTAATAGCTCATTAAATGATCAATCATTGGTAGTCAAATTAAGTGCAACATTTATCATGATTATTTTTCTCATTGGTTTAATCAATGGTTTTCTTAGTTATTTAGTTTTTCATAATCGTGATTCTCGTAAAGTTGGATCTGGAATTTATCTTCGATTATCATCAATTATTTCTATTCTAATTGTTACTATGTTAATTATAAAGTTCTGGTTTGTAACATATACGTATATGAATCCATTGACCAATCGTAATATTCTTCGAGTTGGATGTTTAGTACTTGAACCTTTGCTTCGTCTTTTCTTAAACATGAGTAATTGGCTTAATACTTGTGTGGCCATAGAAAGAGCAATATCAGTCTTACAAGGAATTAGTTTTAATAAGAAAAGAAGTACATGTATTGCACGATGGATATGTTGCCTTTTACCATTCATAATTTTGGGTTCAATGAGTTATGAACTCATTTATCGTGATTTATTTGATGATCATGAAGAACGACGTGTTTGGTGCGTACTTCGTTATTCTCAATCAGTTGAAAAATATACTACAATTGTACAATATTTCCATTTTGTTGTTCCTAGTGCAATAAATTTATTCTCAGCTGTTTATATTATCATAAACATTGCGCGTCAACGAACGACCACTCGAACAAAATTTAATTATAGACAACAACTAGTTAATCAAATCAATGAACACAAACAACTTATTATTAGTTCTATTATATTAGCTGTTTTACTATTTCCTCGTTTTCTTATTTCGTTATTATCAACATGTGTTAAAGCATCTCGAAATCCTTGGTTATATCTTTGTGGTTATTTTATTTCATTCTTTCCATCATCTTTTATCTTTGTAATATTTGTTCTACCATCGAATTTCTACAAGAAGCAATTTAAACAATCGATTATCACTTGGCGACAACGATTTATGAGAATGATGAGTCAATGATATTCTCAATTATATTCAATTTAATTTATTAGTCTGAACCTTTAATGTAAAAAATTGAAAGTCCGCTTTTCTTATTGTGAAACTTCGCTTTGAGTGTTTTTGTTGTTCATATTGAAATAAAGCGGTTCTAAAAAATTAACTTTATTTTTAAAAATAAATGTGTGTGTGAGTATGAGTATGAATCGAAAGAGCAGATATTTACACCCTCAGATCAGTAATCTACAGGTAAAACTTGCTAGACTCAATATTTTGAGCTGAAATTTTTACTGTGAGATACCTGTCATGGGACACAACTCCCCTGAAAATTTCAGCAAGATTGGATGTTCAGAAGCGAAAATAGAAATTAGGGTGGGGGGGGGAGCCTTAAGAATTTCTAAAATGTTTTTTCTAAAATTATTCGAAGTCGTTGTTATGTGTTTTAAATTGTTTTCTCATAGTCAGTTATTATAATGATATATCAATACATTACGCCATCTATTCCATATATATTTTTTATAATTCAACAGTCTTTCAAATATTTTACTTATTATAGTACAAAAAAATTAGTTAGCAATACATTTTACTATCCTAATTGGTCGTCATCGCAGCCGTATTATGCGAATCAATATGTTCATCTTTTTGTCCTTTTTTTGAATTATCCTCATGTCATCTACCGATGATCTTGATATGAAAAAAATCTCGTCAACAGGTAATAAATATCATATTCCTGTCATATGTAATATTGATGAGAGTGGCTATTATTATGGCAGTTATTACGATAAATTCTTCAAACTTACTGGATTTTTTCAAGCCGAAACACATGAAGAGATGCTTAAACAATGTTACGACTCATTTACAATGTGTATGAGAGGTGAAGAGAAATTTCCATTTAATGTTAATGATATCGAAAATGCGGTCGTATTTGATGAAATTAAATGTGAGACTGAAGAAGAAATGGATCTTGCTTATGATATAGAAGAAGCAGGACAAGGTTTTAAAGAAATTATGGAAGCAATTAATCAGTAAGATACTTTTATATATTTTAGAAAAAGTTAGCTCAATTAGTTTATAAACTTTGGTTGTAAACATTTTGTCTATGCTAAAAATGATAAAAGACAGCAGGCTTCTTTGAGATTTCTTTCATATTAGGATCATACTACTGTAGATATTCTCACTGATCAAAAGAATATTACCATTTATTTATTTTTTTTGTTGATTATTTTCTAGAATGCGGATACGAATGGTCATAAATCAATTGCTTGACAACATACATATTCAGTTTCAGAGCGATTTATTGAACAAAGAAGTTTGCCAATGATTATAAATTATCTTGTTGTTTACTCATTATTTAGTTTTTCGTTTCTTTGATCATATATATTTCTACGAACACTTCACGGTTGAGAGCTTTCGTATAAGCAGGCGGACATCCGGGTGTTTTTTGCTTAGGGTTCCCTTTAACTTCACCTGAGCTGCTAGCATATCATTCAGAAAGATCTTTTTAGGAAATTAAAAGGATTTTAGAAAAATAAGTTTTTCCAAAACATTTGACTAGTAGATAGGTAAATAAGTTTTTCGTGATATTGTTTGCATGTGAAATATTGTGTTATATTACCGAACGACTTGATTTTATTTATTTATGACAATTTCTAGACCCAAGCCTTGGAAGGCTCTTCGCTTGAGCTCTATAAGACTTTGAGAATTACTATTTTAGGGTATGATAGATCACATAAACATGTATCTACGCAAATGATTAGATCCGAGAAAAGAGTGTTTTCATACATGTTCGCCTGGCTCCCTACTGTGCACTTATACTATATTATACTCTAATTTTCATAAAGATGAATTTCTGTTACAAACTTGTTATCAATAAAAAAAATTTCTTGTGTATATCATATTAAACAATTATTTTTTCATGTCTATAAATAAATTACAATCGCAAAAAAATAATATTCTTCTTCATCATGAATCAAAGAATGCATGTAGTGATAATAAAAAAATTTATCAATTAAAGTATGAACATATGAATCAACTTCAATGTCATTTGATTTTAATGCCTTTAAACATTTCTTGTATAAGATAAATATGAAGAGCTTTAACGAATCTTTTTTTTCGTTGATATACTAACCATTGAAATTCCTTCATGTCATAACATTTTACTTAAAATTCTGCATCTCCTGATAAATATATTTTGAAATTTAATGGCATGTTTGTTAAATGTTTTTCATTCTAGGTTTTTTATTACAAGTAATCTAATGGTCTTCATTGTTGGAAAAATGAAATTCACATTAATCTGTCAAGAGTTTTATTCGATATTTAGTGACAACGAGTGGGTATGGGTATCAGAAATAAGTATATTATTCAAACCTTATACGTCCATACGCACACCCACTCTCAAGATTTTATGTTTTGTAAGCAACATACATACACTTTTTCCTTTTTGACAACAAAAAAAGTGTTTATATCTTTGAAACATCTTTGAAGATATGCCCATCTACGTAAACATTGGGCAAAAAGGATGAAACAATGGATGTATGGTGTATCTTTATCATGGAGTCATCATTAGATGTAATAGAAATTTACAATTCATTCGTAAAATAAAATACATGATAAGGTTTTCTTTCGTTTGCTCATTACGAGTGTACCTTTTCTCTTTATCGTTAAGTTTATTTCAATGTAAACACATGCAGTCTAGTAATATTTTATCTTCAAAGAATATCACACGTGTACATGAAAAATATTAAGAAAAAAATTCTTTATTGTAGTTTGTGTTGTCAATAAATCAGTTCAAATTACTGTAAACTGTTCTTTTATATTCTGCTTCATATTTTATGTCATTGATTATTACATCGTCGCAAAGAAAACAAAACTGAGATTATTTTTGATCATCTAGTTTCACAAGAAAAAATTTCATTGCACTGTAGTTGTTAATTTATTGAAAAAGTAGTGATATATTCCTACAATTGTATACAGATCAAGAATTATTATAATGACTATCATGCATACTTATTTGAAATTTATAATGATTGAAAGATGGAAAATGATGCATCATCAAGTCTTTTTTTTTCGTTCATTTCATGACGAATGCACTTTTTTAAAACACAAATCTCTGCCATCAACAAATATGTTGTCAACTTGTGCGATTCATCAAATATTTGATCATAAAAAAAGCTTTTTCCAACTTGCAGATTGTGAAATAACAAACAGCACTTAAAAATGTTTTTGTCTGTGAAAACAAATAAAATCATTCTTTTTCGCGGACTATTTCGATGTTTGTTTTTCATAGCAACATCAAAAAACAGTTAAAGAAAAAAGCAACGTTTCGCAAGGAACTAGACACATAAAAAGAATTGTTTTTCATCATTGCTTCACTAGTAAATTTTATACAGTAACTCAAATTCAAATCATTCACGCAATATACAATGAACGAAGAAAAATCAACAAAAAATGCATCGGCAGTTTCAAAAGATGCAGAAGGTCGTCGACGTATGAATATCCAACAGATGCAGAATGTTCTCCTAATCTGGTTAGACAGTAACATTGACGAGACAAATAATGATTGTCAAAACACAATCACAAAACTACGACGTGCTGTTAACGATATTAATACATATACAAATGGTGATCAATGCCTTGAATTTATCCAAACAATCAACGATAGCAAAGTATGCATGGTTATATCTGGATCACTTGGACAACAGATAGTGCCTCATGTGCACAACATGTCTGAAGTTGATTCGATATTTATTTTTTGTGGCAATAAAGAATACCATGAACAATGGGCCAAAGATTGGGCCAAGATAAAGGGGGTCTTTACAGATATTACACCGATCTGTGAAGCACTCAAGGAAGCTGCTCATCAATGTGAACAGAATGCTATTCCCATGAGTTTCGTGGGATCAAATAAAAAGTTGGATCAATTAGATCCTTCTTTTATGTACACTCAAATCATTAAAGAAATCATATTAACCATCGAATTCGATCAAAATCATATACAAGATTATTTTGATTACTGTCATGATGTTTTTGCCGACAATGAAAAAGAAACTGAGAACATTAAACGGTTAGAAGGTGAATATCACGAGAAAACACCAATTTATTGGTATACCTGTCAAATGTTCCTATATCCCATGCTCAATCGTGCATTACGAATGATGAATGGCGATATCATTACACGTATGGGCTTCGTCATTGGTGATTTACATCGACAGATTGAAAAACTTCATCAAGAACAATATGCTGATAAAACTGTTGCTGATACCTTCACTGTTTATCGTGGTCAAAGCTTATCTACAGGAGATTTCGAAAAAATGAGCAAAACTAAAGGTGGTCTGATTTCTTTCAATAATTTCTTATCTACTAGTACGGTTCGCAAAGTTTCACTTGGATTTGCTCAAAATGCTACAATTAATCCAGATCAAGTCGGGGTACTTTTTATCATGAAGATTGATCCTGCTTTATCGACAACACCATTTGCTTCAATTGCTGGTATTAGTGACTTCCAGAAGGAAGAGGAAGTCTTATTTTCGATGCATAGTGTGTTTCGCATCCAGGATATTAAACAAATGGGTGGAAATAATCATTTATATGAAGTTAACTTGACACTTACCGCCGATAACGATCCAGAATTAAGCAGACTTACTGATTACATTCGAAAAGAGAATTCTCCAGACGCTGAAGGATGGGTACGGCTGGGTTTGGTACTATTTAAAATGGGTCAATTTGACAAAGCGGAAGAGATTTATCAAGTTTTATTTGATCAAACAAAGGATGATAAAGACAAGGCACCTATTTATCATCAACTTGGTTCGATCAAATATGATCAAGGTAAATATCAAGACGCACTTACGTTCTATGAAAAATCACTTGCTATCGGTCAAAAAACTCTTTCTCTCAGTGATCCTGAGTTAGCTAAGGCCTACAACTACATTGGTAATGTGCATGACAACATGGGTAATTACCCCGAAGCACTTTCATGTCATGAAAAAGCCCTTGGAATTCAGCAACTATCGCTTCCATCTAATCATCCCGATTTGGCTCCTTCCTACAACAACATTGGTAACGTGCATGACAACATGGGTAACTATCCAAAAGCACTTTCTTACTATGAAAAAGCCCTTGAAATTCAACAAAAATCACTTCCGCCCAATCATCCTGATTTGGCCACGTCCTACAACAACATCGGTTTGGTGTATAAAAGTATGGAAGAGTACTCGAAAGCACTTTCATTTCACGAAAAAGCCCTTGAAATTCGGCAACAATCACTTCCATCTAATCATCCCGATTTGGCTACGTCCTACAACAACATCGGTAATGTGCATGGCAACATGGGTAATTATCCAAAAGCACTTACATCTCATAAAAAAGCCCTTGAAATTCGACAACAATCACTTCCTTCCAATCATCCT
>CAJNOI010000449.1:0-13437 GCA_905250115.1 Adineta steineri | reverse complement strand
TCAATCTCTTATCCACTCAACTGCATTGTCATGTTCACTTTCGTTGGCAAAATAATTCTTGTGTCTTACTCTTTCTCACTCATGTTTCGTATTATTTCAAAAACCAAACTTACCTAAATGAAAGTTTTTCAAAGAATTGAATTTCTAAACTTGTGATGTTTTGTAGTTATTTCGATATAAATAAGAATTCCTTTTTCACCAAATAAATTGTTCAGCAAAAGAAAATCTATTGAAAATAAAAACATTGATAAATATAGTAATTTAATTTAAAAAGGAAAACTTTATAGAAATAAATAAGATACAGTGCTTGAAAGCGCGCGTGGTTAAAAAAAAAAAGATGTGTCCGGTTGCTGCTAATTAAGTATTGAGAGAGACTGCTGTTCATTGATTCATCTTGTCAGTTTTTTCAAAATATAAAGATAGAATAGCTTTAATTTTAACAATAGTCAGATTTAATCATGAAAACGCAAGTATTGTATATAAAGGGATATTCCTAAACTTATTTTTATATATATCTCAATATATATTCATAATAAAACTGTTTCTCATTATATAAAACAAGTTTGAAAAAATTCTATATTGTTTAAAATGAATTTTTTCATATAAATTCTATAAAAGTTTTGATATGACCTCTTTTAAAATAAATTTAAACCATTATCTTATATATACATATATGTGAAAATTGAATGTTTGTTTGAAAAAATGTTTATAATTTTTACACGAAAAATATAAAATCAAACTTTTTTATTTGTAAAAGATTAAATAAAATGTTTTAAATGATTAAATATCATAATAACCATCATTATTTAATAAAAATTGATTTCATTGTTTAAATTAAAAAACATAAGTAAATTTATTTTCATTTTTATTTATTATTGAATAAAGAATAATATGATATATTGATTATTATTTTTATCATATTAAAATCTAATCAATATATCAATGTGTTATATTGAAATCAGAATGATATTTGTTGAAGACAATAAACAATTTGTTCAATATTATTATTATACGAATATCATCTAAACAAGATCTTTGAAAATCTAATAAATGTTTCGAAGAATAAAATATTATTTTATCATAATTATTAAATAATTAACATAGAAATCGGATATATGAAAGTTGAATAAAACAATAATATTATTATTCATATTTGATTTATTATAATAAAGTTTGAATTATACGAATATTGATATAATGAGAAAGATCCGATGAAACTGATATTTTTCTTAAGATTATTAATTTTCCAAAAAAATGAATATTTTCAAGTCGATGTAAATATCAATAGGAGAAAAAAAACGGAAATATTAAAATTGAATATGGTGATCTTTAGAGAATAAGTTATGTGATATGTTCTGGTTAAATGATTTGATATATAAAATCAATAAGAATTGATTATTAATAAATTTTAGATGTTAATAATTGAATATAAAATTTAGTAGACAAATTATAAAATAGTAATAGAATATCTTTTTATTTATTAAATCATCAAAAATATGTTGAAGAATTTTAACAAAATATCTGCTAAGAAATAAGAGAGATTTTAATAACAAGTTTCGTATTATAAATAGTATTCATATCTATAATAGATTTCAATTTTTCTTCCATATTCAATCATATATGTCTACGTATTAATATTCTTTCTTGTAATGAGTCGTCTATATTCAACATATATTCATTTTTTAATTACAACTATACAAATAAAAGAAGAGTATGGGTATGTATTCTTCTCATTCATTACCTACACCCATACCCTCGAAAAATAGAATAACAGTCATTTTCTGTGTTTGCGCTATTCATTATCATTCAATATGTTGTTATTTCAATTGATGATTATCCACAGCGAACTATAAGTAAGTATCGAATATCTTTTTCCAAACATGATTTTCAAATGCAACAGTACATCGATTAATTCATCACGAGAAGCAAACAAATAAATAATGTCTTTTGTATTTATTATAATAGTCATGTTATTGGAACTGAATGGACTGATTAAGGAGGAGTACGACGTCGAATACGATTGAACGATTGTTTAAACGCTTTCATATACAATTCTGAAGGAACAACAAAGATAAGAAAAATTAGCATCGAAGGAGTAAACGAAATGAAATATGGTCCAAGATACAACCACAAATTCTCAGATGTTTTTACACAGCCAGGAAGTAATGAAATGATGAGACGAGGTATTGATAAAATGAGTAAAATTATTGGACTAATGATCAATTGTTTATGTTCACGGAATTGTTCTTGAATATGTTCTTTAAAACTTTGGTTAGTTCGTGCCGTTGATCGTTGATGAGCACCTCCAAAGATGATAAATAATGCAGAGAAAAGATTAACAATAAATGGACCAACAAGATGAAAAAATAGAACGGCTGTATTGTAATCTTGAACAGAAGGAGAATATTGAGTGATGCATGATACATATAGCTTGGTTTCATTTGTCTTACTCGTATCTATCGTATCTGGTACTGTTTCATATTCAAATAATCTGCGAAATACGAGTTCGTGAATAATAGTACCGAGAACACAGAATGGCAAAATAAGAATTGTTCGTCGAGCAATAGATTTGCTCTGTTTTTTATCAAATTTTACTCCTTTAAAAATAAGTAATGCTCGTTCAACTGCTACACAAGCATTAAGCCAACCATCTAAGTAGAGAAAAAGTTTTAGAATTGGTTCAATAGATGCACAACCTCCACGAAGAACAGATAGATTAGGAAACACATTGATATGAGTAAGAACAACAAACCAAAATTTTATTATGAACATACTAATTGCCAAAAGAGAAGTAATCGATGATGCCAATAAATACATTCCACATCCAACTTGTTGAGAATCTTTATGTTGAAATGTAATAAAAGAAAGAATACTATTGATTAATCCTGCGACAAACATAATTATTGTTAAACCCGCACTTAATTTTATCGAAAATGATTGATTATTCAATACTGTATTCGGTTGAAGTTCATCATGCAAAATATCATCGAGAGTCAAACCGATCCCTTTGAGATAAAAGTTACATTGATCACCGATAACACAACTACTTAGTTCTGGACCTAAAATATTGGATATATTTTGGTAAGAGAGTAATGAAGAAATTTAGTTTTGGGAATCTACTTGTTTTTCGAATGAAATGGTTCTTCAGTATATTGATATATCTATACCTTTCACTACTGATTTCGAGAAATAGAATAAATTATAGAAGAAAGTTTTACTTTTGTAAGATTTCAAGTCTTCGAAAACTTCATGTGTATAAAGATTTAAAAGGATGTAAGTAGTAACATTCAAAGTTTGGAAAATCTATTTATGATTCATGCTAAACAGATGTCTTTTCTAATAGATCAATCGACTCCAAGATCCTGAGAACTATTTAATTCAATAACTCGATAGATATTATTTCAAACCCTAAAATAACAACTGCTCACTAATCAAAAAAAGTACAAAAAATCTTCTCTTCATGTGTTTTATGCTATTATATAATTGTTATCGAAAAAATCATATAAATACTTACTAAAAGGACTAAGACTGACATTTTTAGGGCCAGAGATGAAAACAGAGAAGTTCCCAATTATCATAGGATCGCGTGTTGTCACAACTAATATGTATCGAGTGTTAATCTCGAGTTCAATGATTAATTTGAATTGTCCATCATTACATTTACCGTCATGTGATAGGAGTAAATTTTCAGGTGGCTTCAGAGGATTGAAATCATGTTTGTAGATATATCCATACGCATTAATGTTGTTTTCACTCGAAAGAACATACAAAGCCGTTGTATTAACATGAATTTGTGAAGTTTCATAGTGACATCGTGGTACTTGACAATCTCGATAATATGTTGGACTATCATCGGTTAATTTTGATGAATATTTGAGTTGCATATTTACTGGAGTACCTATTGAATAGAAATACAGAAATAGTTAGACAACGATTCGTTCATGAAACTATTATCTAAGATTGACGAAAGCGAAATCTTTGAGATTTTCTACGAAGATTTAATTTTACAAAAAGAGATTAGGAAATGTACCAAATTCACATTCTTCAAGTGAGTACTCTGAAATCAGTGCGTCACAGAAATGTGAAAGTGTTGAGTTACAGCAAGATGCTCTTTAGATTTTCAGCATTTAACTGTCAAGTATTTCCAAACGTGCCGTTGACTACTGTTTCTAAAACATTTTTTATTTAGTATGTGTGGAAACTGAAGAGTATCCAGCTAGTAAGACAGTGGTAGAAAACACAAGAACAGATATCTTACTAGAAAATGCCTTAATACTAGATAGCATGAGTTCAGCACATTCTCTAAGTATAGAATAAAAGATGGAATTGAATTTAGAATATATACTATATATTTTGTACGAATTATTCGATATATAGCACAAATATCTATATACTTACTAAGACGCTCGAGAATAACTTTGTTTTTACCCAACATATCGATCGAAAATTTTCCAGTTTCTTTTGAATCAAATGTTGTCACAACCAATACATATATCGTGCCAATATCAAGTTGAATATCAAGTTTGAACTGAGCACCAGAATCGCTGTCGTCAACTGTTTTAAGGAAATTCTCTGATGGGTCAAGTGGATTAAATTTGTTTTTGTAAATAGATCCATATGAATCAATGTTACCACTACTACGAAAAGTGTAGTAACCAGTTTCGATCACTTTCACTCGAATGGATTCGTAATAAAAGTTTCGTTTGTCACAATCTCGATAATAAATTTGATTGATTTTAGTCAATGACGATGAATAGGTCTTTTGTAGAGGCGCAGAAGTATTGGCTAAATAAACAATAAAAAATCAATTAAAGTTTATCGTGAGCGCACAGAGATGCAAGTCTTTTTGAACAGACAATTTTGTTCACTTTAAATATACATCCCTAATCTATTATACCGGTAATTTGTAGTGAAAAGGATAAAAATCTGTTTCTCAACCGGAAAATATTTAAATTCATTCTGTAATATTATTTGTTCTTCGAGTTTTTGAAAAGAGAAAACATTATGTAGATTGAACAGTATCAAAGAGAATCTGATGAAATCTTTAATCGACATGCGCAGCACAATGTTTGACTTTTACATAAAACTCAAAAATTCGAAACAAAATCTGACCAATGAAAAGAGAGAAAGAAACTTCCAAATCCTTAGGTTTAAGTGAGAATTTTTCTCGTAATCAATCAAATAGAACATAATACTGTTTACATCGATCAGATAGTTTCGACGTAACATCTAAGAAGTTCTGTTTTATTCTTTGAATAATAAGCAAAATCTTTGATGATTTTTCTGATCTGATAGTTATCTTGATATCTTGACAATGAGGATGTTCAAAACAAAAATATCTATAGTTAATTGAAATTTCATATTTTAAATGAATATACTAGTTTTATATTAAAATTCTTGAAAAATTAATTATTTAATTTACACAATTTTATTTTTTTCTACCAGAAAAGTTTCATGTACAGTTTTTTTGTTTTAATTTCGACTTTGGTTTTTTTCTAACGAATGCTATACAACTTTTCATTATCAACATTCACATCTCATTCGCTTATACTCCAACTTACCACAAAATTTTTTTAAACAGTTAAATTTTTGAATTCGACCATTAAATAAATCAGTAACAAGCATATTTCCAGAACGATCGAAACTCAAACTAGATGGAGAATTCAATTGATTAGATTGGTAACCCATTCCATAGCATCCAACTAAACATCGAAAACCGCCTAAGCTCGAACCAACAATTCGATGATTATTTTGATCTGCAACGAATAAATATTTCTCAGCATCTAATATAATTCCACTTGGACAATCAAGTGTAATTGTTGGATTTAGTGTTTCACTTCCAGCCACTGTGATGCCCTTTAGTTCTCCCGACTGGAACAACTGAACACGGTTATTTCCACAATCTGCCACATATAAATCCAAATTCACATCGACAAAGATTCCACGAGGACCACTAAGTTCACTAAAGTGTGATCCTGAAGTACCTATTCCAGCAGCAACACCATTTGAATCCATCACAGAACTACTTAATAATCTTTTCACTACCTGATGATGTCTAGCAATTGAACAATAAAGAGTATCATTGATATCGACAAACAAACCATAACATGATGAGTTGATATTCATCACTGTGACAAAGATATTTGTTTCTGCTATCCATTTCTGCATTCGACCATTCACATATCCATCATCAATATAAACATCACCATTTGATGTCACGAAGAGAGAATAGGATTCTGTACAATTACCACAAATGATGTTTGTTGGATTGTCACTTTCTTCATCCCACATTAGAATTGCGTTGTTTTCTAGATTAGTAACATACATTTTGTTGTTTGTATTTACAAAAATGGCGCGAGGAGTTCGGCCAACAATCGATTGATTAGCCAAAGTAATTCCATCGGAATACCAAAAGGCTGCTGAACAAAGCTTTGGTTGATTATATGAAAGAGCTAAAAACAAGAAAAATAGAAAGTATATCAGACAAGAACTACAAAAGAAATGAAATGAAATTGTTCATTTATATATTCGTACAAGAAGAAGAATGTTTCTTCAAACAATTTTTTGATGAAAAAACATTGAGAAATGTTTGTTAACATTACTTTTAGGAATGGTTTTTATTAATTTTTTATGAGATATGAATTGTAATATTGTTAAAATATTTCCGTTTAAATTATTACTTTTTGTTGGAAATTCTTTTGAAAGATCTGAATAAAATATATCAAAGAAAATAGTTGAACAACAGAAATTATTTATTTAACGAAAAATAACCAAGAGAAAAGAAGAAATTTTTATCAATCAAACCTCTTTCTTTACAATTTTGAGTATTTCGTTCACCTTACTCTAATGAATTTTAATTATTAAGTTGGTATCTTTTTTAAATAATTGTGAAGACGTACCATTACAGACCTTTTTTTTGAAATATTTATTCAAACATGAATTTCAATTTTCAAATATTTATTCAAAGTTTCTCGAACACTTTTCTGATAAATATTTAAAGCTAATTTAGAGAAGAAATCAAAGGGAAAAGATAATTGTCCCTATGTTATTTCAGTTGTCTCAATTATTGGGAATATGACTCGATTTATCTTATTTAATTTCATTAAGAAATAAAAAATAATGTCATTACATGTCATATCGATACTGAGTGAAAAAGGAAAGAAAAATGAGAGAGAAAAACAGTACGATTTTATGACCCGCAAATAGCCCTCTTGTCTCTCTACAAACGCTCTTTGTACAAATTGTCGCACGAAGATTTTTTATCTCAAGAAATCTCAAAGATTCATCAAAGATCACAACATTTCATCTTTATTTAATATAAATAAAACAAATCTTTTTGTAATCTTAATAATATTTTACAGATTTCAATGTTTTTCCTATGAAATAAAGAACAAAACAAGAAAATCTTTATTTTCATGTGAAAGAAAAATAAATCTCTTAAAACGAAAGCAATCATTAACAACACATTTTCGAGAGAAAGTAAAATAAATATTTGTACAACTAACAAATCTTTTATCAATCAGAAAAGCTTTTTTTCATTGAATTTTGGAAATGTAAACAAAACTTTGTCAGTTAACTTATGAAAATTTTTTCATTTAAGAACAATCTAAAACAGATTGGATTGAAAATCACTTTTTCTTATTGATCATTTTTGAGAAATGAATTTGATTAAACAAAAAATTATTTTTATTCAAAATCAGCTCATTAGAATTTATTTTATCAAATAAGCAATTTTTTTCTTTTATAGAAAGTATTCTTTGTTTAAAACTATAGGAATAATAACATATATCTCTCATTAACAATTACATATATCACATCAGAGATTGCTTTCAGCTCAGGCACGTCCGCAGAAATTTTTTTTGGGGGGGGGATTGACGACTTTGTAGGAAAGTTCACCACTAAAAAACGCTATTTCAAACTTTTGAAAATTTTTCGCCCTGTACCCCCCCCCAGGTATTTTAATTTGGGGGGGGGGGATCGATCCCCCCAATCCCCCCTCTGCGGACGTCCCTGTTTCAGCTACCTAATATTACTTTCTGAAACTAAATATTCTGACAACTATCCAAAGAACAGTTCATCATTCAAGTATTTCTTTATGAGAAAATTCATTTCTTATAATATTTGATGTTGAAAGTTATCTCTCTCAAAGAAAAACAATGACAAAATTCATTTTGCACAAAAAAGGAGAAAAATTAACTGTTAGAATTGTGGTTTTTTATTTGTCCTATTTTTTTTTGAATTAAACATTTCAAAATATGAAATATGAAGTGAAATCATAGAATAATTTATATCAAAATTATATCGGCACAGATATAATCAAATTTTATTTTAATAAAAACTGTTTACTTGATGAAATATTCTTTTAGACAAATGAAATAAAACATGAAAGCCCTTTCTACCACTCCATTAAAGACAGAACATTTTCTTCCTTTATTCTTTGATCTCACCAAAACAGGCGAAAATTGTTTATCCTATACAAATGACATACCACTCTATCTAATCTGAACATTTCATTTCCTTAGATATACTCTTTTACACACTGATTTAGTTCAACTTTCTCAACCACTTTTGTTTTTTATCGTTTTTTATATTGAAATATCGTTATTAACTTCTGTTATTAATCTATTCACATCTCTTCATTTCATTCAGCTTTTCTTCAACTTACCAAAAGAATCTTTCATCAATAAAAATTTTTGAATTCGATTATTTCCTTGATCAGTAACAAACATGTTTCCAGAATGATCGAAACTTAAACTAAATGGCTTATCCAATTGATTAGATTGGTAACCCATTCCATAGCATCCAACTAAACATCGAAAACCATTCAAGCCTGAACCAACAATTCGATAATCATAGTGATCTACAATGAATAAATATTTCTCAGCATCTAATATAATTCCGCTTGGACAATCAAGTGTAATTGTTGGATTTAGTGATTCAATTCCAGCCACTGTGATACCACTTAGTTCTCCCGACTGAAACAACTGAACTCGATCATTTACACAATCTGCCACATATAAATCCAAATTCACATCGACAAAAATTCCAAAAGGACGTCCCAGTTGATTCGAGGCTAATCCGTTAATACCTGTTCCAGCAGCAATACGATTTGAATTCATCACAGAATCATTTAATGATCTTTTCACTACTTGATGATGATCAGGCATTGAACAGTAAAGAGTGTTACTGATATCGACAAACAAACCCCAACATGATGAGTTGACATTCATCACCGTGACAAACGTATTTGTTTCTGCACTCCATCTCTGTACTCGACCACTTTTATAATCACCATCATCAATATAAACATCACCATTTGATGTCACGAAGAGAGAAAAGGGTTCTATAAAATTACCGTGAATTATCTTTGTTGGATTGACACTATCTTCATGCCATATTACAATTGTGCTGTCTTCTTGATTAGCAACATAGATTGTGTTGTTTGTGCTCACAAAAAGGGAAGTAGGATATCGACCAATAATCGATCGATTAGCCAAAGTAATTCCATTGGAATTCCAAATGGGTGTTGGAGAAAACTTTGGCTGATTGTACGAAAGAGCTAAAAACGAAAAAAATATAAAATAATATTAGAGAAGAACTGTAAACAGAATGAAATTGTTAATTTATGTTGTTTCTTAGAAACATTCATTGCGATTAATTTTGAAAACATTTCTATGAATGTTGTTCTATTTTCTCGGATGATTTGCAAAATATCAACCAAGAGAGAGCTAAATTTATCGAAGAAGATCAACATAATTTATTGATTTGTTTTATTGTGAAAGAAAAATAATTCTGCTCGATCCTTGAAAAATAAATTCGAAGGAGGAAAAAACTGTTTAGAATGAAAATTACTTTATTGAAATTGATTAAGATCTAAATAAAATGTCTTTCGAATTCAAAATCAATTCTCATTTTCATACGAAAAACATTGTGAATTTGTTAATCTTAAATCATTTCAATTGAATCTAATATGTGAAAGAGAGGAGAAAATTTTTTTACTAATCTGTAATTAAATAATCATTCGAAGGAATTATTTAAAAAAAATATTTTAAGATAAAAATAAAGACGAAAATATTCTTTTTTTCTTATCAATAATATATTTTTATTTCATTCAAATTCTCATCAAATTAAATAAAACAAATTTGAAATCAATTTGTACTAAACTTATATTGAGCAAAATCAATTACCTTTAACTTTTTTGTCAAATAATAATTAAACTTAATCAAACATTTCGTCTTCTTTTTTTCTGTTTCTCATTATTTCAGCTTGAATATTTTCAGAAAAAAAAACTCAATAATCATCGATTCCTTTTAAACATAAGAAAAACTTCAATGTATTTGACCTATGATTCAAATATTGTCTTACTTAACAATATTCTTTTATGATAGTCTAGTAATAAAAATAGTAGTATCAATCATGAATTTGTACTCGCAAAGCAGGTCTACATTATCATATGATTTGTGCTTTTTCTTTCTTTCTAGCAGATGTATTTATTTCTACAGCTTAAAAGTTAATATTTTGTCATAAGTAATTCTGTCTCGAAAGTGTCTATAAAGAATATGTATCATTTCATTGATCAATCAAATTCATTTCTACGAAATAATTTCATATATTCCAAAAAAGATTCTTTGCTTTTATGTAGTTCAAAAGTTTTAAATCCTTTTCATTTTCTATAAGGGTAAATAATATATAGATATAGAAGTGAATGATCAACTAACTTCATAGCTCTCACTTCTATTTTTATATATAAAACTCTTTGATTACATCAAACACAATAGAATTATTTTATCAGTCATAGTATTTTTTATATAATGGAGATGGTGATCTGTATGGAATAAATGGATCTGCATCTTATTTCAAATGAAACCACGTAGTTAAATAATTTCACAAAACTTTGTTTTCATTTACATTAACCTGTTCATCATCTGTTTGTTTCGTTTTGATTTCATCTGGAAAAGTCAATTAATTCTTTTTCCATATATTATAATGTGATATGATGAAATAGATTTCTTTCCTCTCTCTTGTGTCTCATTCTCGTCTCAAGATCTAAAAATAAAGTTGATATCGAGAGAAGATTTCAGTCATGTTCAAGTTTTCAATCGTTTTGAAACTATCAATTTATACAAACTCAGATATGTGCAATACTATCAATCAGTATTCCAAGTTATACTTTTAAATTTAAAGTACAATCATTCTTCAAATCACAAAAAGTCTCGCATAGCCGTTGCAAGAGATGAGAACCGTCATTTTTGAATATATAACAGAAATTCCTATCAAATACTACAATCTATTATTTCACTCCCTTTTGTTTAACTAAAACTCTAACCAATACTGTCATTTTTGTGCAATAGCTGATGTTCACTGTATGATAAATAAAAGTATTTACCTGATGTTTCATTATTGAGAATAAACAGAAGAACAATGATAAATATGTAGATATTCAACATCATTCAACAAGATTTGTTTTGATAAATTAGCTAACTAATAAAATAATCTTCTTCTTCTTCTTCTTCTTTATCTTTGATGAAAACAAAATGACACTCGTTGTAGATTTTCTCTCTAGTTATACATCTCTCTTTTTCTCTCATTCATTTCTCCCATCATAACACACAAAGATAAAAAATAGTGTTTTAGAGAAGGTTTTGTCCATCCTAGATAAGATAAAAAATTGATTTTAGACTAGATTAATGAACAAAATTCATGATTTTATTTCATATTTTTAATCCAATTTCATTCCTTTCCAAATTCGAAAACACAGAATGGAATTTAAACTCGATATGATCTTTTTCTCTTTCTTTGATTTTATAGAAAATCTTTGATTTTAGCGAGGAAGAACGTGATAAAGTGAAAGAAAAATTGATCAAAATCTATGTTAATTATCGGACGTGTTTTAACTGAAAATAAGATATCAACTATCATCGTCAATGAATGATTAACGTCAATGAATAAGTCATGATCAGTTTGATATATTTTTATTTGACTCTGTTAAATAATCTGCTTTGTCAGGACTCACTTTTAATCACGTTCTTTATTTCTCTGTGCGCAATAAGTATTTTTGTAAAAAGTTTCCTTCTTTGAGTATTTCGAGCTGTTGGGTGCGGGTGTGTTTGGGTGTGGATGGATGTTCTTAGTTATTCATCCACATCCACACCCACACCTTCACACACCCTATTGGACGAAGTTCTGTTAAATCCACTAAACAAAATTCTTTTGAACATCCTTTACAAGGATATGTTATTTGCCATTGCCATGTCTTTGAATAGAAGTTGATAGAAGAAATGAATATATACTTATCTGCTTTTATAAATGTTGTAGTCAAAATTGAATTTCTATTTTTGACTAGTCAGAATTGAAATTTCAATTTCGACTAGCCAAATTTCAATTTTGACTATAACATGAATATAAACTAAATGAATTAACGATAATAAAAACATTGCTCAGTAGTAGAAAAAATTGAAAAAGAATTGTTTTCTGTCAATAATTACTAATTGTGACAAGATCCCACTGATAAAACTGATATAATATCTAAGATGGTTGAATTAAAGTAGGGAATCGATTTTATCTTAGTTTAAAAAAAACCAAACAGCTTTTGATGTAGATTTGAATATAAGTAAAGACTAAACATAGTTTTACACGTACAACTTTATCGACCAGATGGATGATATATCAATCTTTTATCCACTAAACTGCATTATCATGTTCGCTTTCATCATCATAATCATCACTTTCATTCTCAAAATAGTTATTGTGTATTACTCTTTTTCATTCATTTTTCGTATTATTTCAAAAAACAAACTAATTCGATTTTAGAGAAAAACAATCAAAAACAGTTTTCTTTGTTTTTTCTTATTAAAATATTTCTTTTCCATTTCTTCAAAATCAACATTTCATTCACAAAATTAGTTCAAATTTTTGAATTCGATAATTGTAACAATCAACAATATAGAGATTTCCTTCATCATCAAAAGATAAACCGCGAGGATAATACAATTGATATAATTGATTTCCTTGACCATTTCCACCAACAACAATTTCACCTTCTTCATATCCTTCACACCAACGCATTATTCGATGATTCTCATAATCTGCCACATAGATTTGGTCTAAATTATCAACAAATACGCCTTCAGGTTGAGACAATTGATTGAGATTTTCTCCTTCACCATTTCCTCCAGCCACAATTCTTCCTGTTTTTGCACCTTTTCTCCATTTCATTACACGATGGTTCTCTCTATCTGATACATAAACAGATTGATCTTGATCAACAAAGATAAAACCAGGATCATTGAGTTGATTGAGTTGTTTTCCTTGTCCATTTCCACCTGCCACTACAATTCCTTCGTTGTTGTATTTTCCCATTTTCCATCGTCTAACTTCATTCTTCTTCCAATCAGAAACATAAAGATATCCATGTTGATCCATTGCTAAACGAGAACA
>CAJNOI010000448.1:0-49833 GCA_905250115.1 Adineta steineri | reverse complement strand
CCTTTTTCAAAAGCAACATTACAATCATCAGGTTTTGTTGATAATGATTCAAGAGATAATTTTATTAAATATCCTATTGATCAACGTCAAAATGAAGGAATTATTAATACAAAACGAGGAAGAATTGAACAAGTTATTTTTCATATTCCACTTGGAAAACAAATTATTGTTTTAGATTTTGCAGATGAAAGAATGCCTGGTGGTAAAAGAATTTTTTTTAGTTTTTTTTTTCTATTAATTATAATCTAATTCATCTCCCAAGGTCTTTTTCTTCGTGGTGCAACAACACAAGAAGAAACAATTTGTTATAATTCTGATTTATATCGTGCATTACTTGATTTAAAATATAATCGTTTTGATGGAGGTTTTATGATTCCAGAATTTGGATGTTTACATATAAAACATGTTCAATTTTTTAAACCACCTGAACATAAAGAAAGTCGTAAAATCGATATTATTGCAGCTGCTTGTTATGATTTAACACGTGAACATGGTTTATATACCCCACCTGAAACCGATGAACAAATTGAAATAAATACAAGAAAAAAATTAGAAACAATTATTGCATCAGCACAAGCAAATACAGAAGGAAATGGAAAAGATACGTATCTTCTTTTAGGTCCCATTGGATGTGGAGCTTTTCAAAATAAAATTGAAAAAATTGCCAAATTATGGGCTGAAATTTTATATAAACCATTAAATGATCAATTAAATACACAACAACGTCATGCTTTTCAACATATTTGGTTTATTAGTGGAACTGATCAAAAATTAAAAGTTTTTGAACAAGCTTTTAATATTGATACCAAACAAAGATTATAACTTTTCCATTCGTCCCTTTTTTTACTTTTTCAAATAAATACATAATTTCTTATTAAATTTATATATATGATTAAAATTTATTCATTCAACTATTTCTTATAGTTGAAAAAACATTTATTTTTCTTATTGGAAAGTTATTTTGTTTTCATAGAGATAAAAGAATAATAAAATGTGTTATTCTATTGAATATAAAAGTACATTCTAACTCATAGATATTCGTATTGATTTTAGTTTTGTATAAGTGTTCTATTAAATACTTATTCAAGTGAATATAGGAATAATAATATAATAATAACGTCCCATAGGCTTATCGCCCTTAGGGGCCGGCCGCGGTTATTATTAGAGTTTTCCACATGCAGCCGGGTTCTGTCGTCTTTTTCTTTTTACAGACGGCGGTATCTGCACCCTCTTCCGTCCAACATACTGACTAAAGATAACCAGTATGAATGACTCATGTGGAATGAGTCATTTGAGACAACTTAGCCGTTAGTGACTTGTCCAGGGTCATTCCATGGATGATGTTACTGAGGTTTGAACACAGTACCTTGTGGATACGTGTCGAACAACGTAACCACTCAACCATGGCGGCCAGAATATAGGAAGGATCAAATCAAATAAATACAAATAAAAGAAAACTAATCGATTAGAAATATATGCGCAATATCATACTATTCTATGAGTATCATTAACAACTACGACAAAATATCGATTTATACATTGAAAAAGAAGTTTATTTTATTCAAAAATATATTTTGTGTTTTCAAATTCATCTATTTCTTAACGTATATAATGAACAAAACGTATTTTATAATCTCTTATTATATATTTAGATTGATTGAGAATAAAACTAAAATATCAAATGTGTATTGGTATATTTATTTTATTATTAATATTGAAACCAATTGTATGTGTTATTGTGTACGATACTAGTGATGATAATGCACATGGTGTACGTATTGCTGGGAATGATCAGTTCATTGTTTATGGAATGAATCTTGCTATGGGTTTTGACATAAATTTTGCACCATTTGTACCTTTAACAGATTGTGTTTATGTGAATCAAAGTCGTGATTTTTATGTATACAGTTTAGATGTCGTATTTAATAATGATAATAATACATCTGATCAATTATTTACATTTGTACAAATATCTGAGCAAATGTCAACACAAAACGTTTATTTTAGTATTATTACTGTCAATAAATCACTTTGCAGTATGTCCTATCTAATCATATCTACTAGATCTATTATCATAATACTTCTTAGTCTATTTTTAGTTATTAGAAGTTCGAATAAACTTTTTATTAGAGAAAGATTAATATATTTTTGTTTTGTGATTGTAGTACGAGAATAATATTATATAAAATATTTTTTTTTAAATTTTTAGTAAATGGTACTATGAGTACTGTAAGTATTCGTGATACACTCATTTGGAATGGTACACATCAAGAATATATGTTACTTAAAGTTGTTCCTTCTCAAAAATATGCTTGTGTATTTGCCGATTCATTTGCTCTCATGTTCGATATTGTTAATAATGAAATTATTGAATTAACAGATTTATATACATTCTTTTCATATCCTTATCCAATTATACCACATGCAATTGATGTTACAGATACATATGTTATTGGAGTTGCATATGCAATCTCATACATTAATCCAAACATCGCTATAATTATCACATATATTTGTGAACTTCAACCATTTAGATCTATTAATTATATCACTATGGACAGTGACGAATTCTCACAGACTGCTGCGTTAGCTACAACCTATAATATTGCCAATCAAATGTCAATAGCTGCAAATAATGAACGACAAATGGCCATATTTGGTTTTCCATTGGTCAATGTAGTCTTATTGCTCAATATAAATACGACTAGTACAAATACATCTCAATGGAATATAAATATAATGCGTACTGATTATGGACCTCCAAATAGTGGTTTTGGTCAATCAGTTGCTTGGATTGATGATAAAACAGTTGCAATACTTCTTTATTCAATCAATTCTCGTTCTTGGTCTCAATCAGAAGTATGGACATTTGCTGTTGATATACCATTACAAAATCCTCTCTCTGTTTTTCCTAATAATCAACAAATTATAGATTTTGAGTTTTCAGTTACCTTTTTCCAAATGGTTTTATGGTCTAATAACTTATATTTACTAGTTATTTATAATTTTGTTATACTAGTACCATCACAAGCACCTGGTTACCAATCTATATGGTACGATTATGGAGATTTTTATGCTTATATATTTCAGTCAGCACCATGTCCATCTGGTACATATAAAAATGAAACTGGATATGGAATTTGTACAATATGTCCATCTCAAACGAAGAATCCAGGTAATGAACCATCCATAGAATGTAGTTCATGTTTATCCAATTCATTTTGTCCACTTGGTTCTATTGATGATGTTACACTTATTAATTATACATCATATATACAAACATTCGCTTATCCAAATTCACCAGATACAAATAGTTATGATGATATTATTGTACAAAATGTTTTTACTATTGGTCAGTCAGTTCGATGTCTTATTATTGCACCTTTATTTTGGACATCACTTGCTATAGCATTATGTTTTATTATTTGGTTTATTATGACTATGGGAAAAGTATTTAATTGTCAGACAATAGTTCGTCATCGAGATAATGCAAAAAAAATTTTGAAAAATACTGATATTGTAGGAGAAGGTGAACGATGGATTGGTGGATTATCTTCATTTGCTATTGCTGTACTTTTTGGATTTACTTTTTGGTTTGCTGCAGATTATCATCAACTTTATCCAATTGAAACATCAGGTCCCATGCATGCTTCATGTGATACTACTATGCGTAATGCTAATTTTGATAATGCTCTTCAATTACCTTTATCGAATCCTGATGGAAGTCGATGGCCTATTTTTGATATGCTTGATGCACAACCATTTACAATGAGTTTAGATTTAATAAATACAGGTGCAGATTGTGAAAATATTACTATTCAACAGAATAAACCTGGTGTAAAGTATTTAACTCTATCAAATTTATCATGTCTCATTCAACCAGATGATGTAACACTTACTGCTACATTTCCTCTACCAGTACATCAATTAGAAGTACAATTAAATGTATCAGGAATTTATTTTATTGGTGGAATTCGTTTATGTCTTCGTGGTCCTGGTATTATCAATGGTTCCAGTACACTTCAAACACTTGATACATGCACATTATTATTTACTACAAATGAAACATTAGCTCGTACATCAACTGTATCCATTTCACTTATCAAAGTAATTAATCAAACAAGTCCTCTTCAAATAGGTGGTACAACTATCTACAGTGGTCGTTGGGCACCAACAATTGGTGAAATTTCAATTTCAGATAGTTTAGTCTATGAACAAGATGGTGAATATCTTCGATATATTAGTGAACGTACAACATTTACAGTAACTATAAGTGAACAACCATTTTTTCTTCAAAATGATCAACAACCTATTATTCGAACATCTGAACTTGCTTTTCATACTCTTTTATTTTGTACACTTATTATTGAATTGTTTGCTATGGCATTTCTATTATTTAAACTTATTGGTAAACCACTCATTCATTTATTTCTTCGTTGTCGAAACAAAAAAACAAAAGATAAACATAAACAAAAAAACATACATGACACAAAGAAACGTCAATCATCATTAGTATTATCTACGATCGAACTTCGTCATTTATTTCGTCATTATAATCAAAATCAAAAGAAACAACGACGTCAACAAAAACAAAAACAAAAAGAAGAGAAAGATATTGTTTATTCAATTCCTTATATATCATCTGATCTTCCACATAGAAATGATGAGATATATTGGGATCGAACAAAAATCTAATCAAATCATTGTAAATATTACAATTGGTAGATAGAAATGTGAAGAACATAATAATACGTTAATAGATACTATTATCAATTAAAATATTCATTTTCATTTAATCAATATATATATATCGAAATACTTATTTAAAATGCAATAAAATATCTCTAAATCATAGTAGAATTCATAATAAATATTTCTACTAGAATATTTTATTAATAGGAAGAAAAAGGTAATCTAAAGATTATTATAAAATGACGATAAATGATAATTGACTAGAAAAAGAAGAGAGAAGAATAAAATAAATTATTTTTTGTTTGGTACTGTTTCATCCATTTTCTTTGCTGCTTTTTCAGTATCTTTACTAGTTGGTTGTTGTGATTGTTGATGATCGGGATGCATTGATCCTGTTTCTTGTAATCTAACATGCCATGAAAGTGCTTGTTTTAAATCATGTGGTGTATGTTGAGCAAATGAAACACGTTGTGCATGTTGAAAATAATCATTTAATTGATCTTTATACATTGGATGAACACATTTATCAATTATTAATTTAGCTCGTTGTTTAGGAGTTTTAGCACGTAAATCAGCTAAACCTTGTTCACTAACCATTACTTGGACTGAATGTTCATTATGATCAACATGAGAAACCATTGGAACAAATGCAGATATTTTTCCACCTTTTGCTATTGATGGAGCCATAAATATTGATATATACTATTTAAATACAATCAAAATTTAATCTAATAGGAAAAAGAAGAAATAACTTACAGCATTTCTTGTAAAATCTCCACTTCCACCAATTCCATTCATCATAGATGAGCCCAGAACATGTGTTGAATTAACATTTCCATAAATATCAGCTTCTAATGCTGTATTCATAGTAATAAGACCCATTCGACGAATAACTTCTGGATTATTCGATATTTCCATTGGACGTAAAATAAATTTTGATTTCAGTTCATTTATTTCTTTAAAAAATCTTATTTGTCCTTGAGCTGAAAATGTTAAGGCTGTTGTTGATGCAAAACGAAGTTTATCACTATCTAATAAATCAAATATGGAATCTTGTATTACTTCGGTATACATTTCAATTGAATTAAAACGTTTATCACGAGCTAAAATAGAAACAAATACATTTTCTTTACAAATTAATTTCTTTTTTTCTTCATTTTCTTACCAATACAAGCTAAAACAGCATTTGCTACATTACCAACACCAGATTGAAATGGAAGTAATTTTTTTGGAATTCCTTTTTATTTATTGAACAAATTTTATTTTAAATAATAAAAAAAGAAAATAAACTTACGTCCGTATTCAACTTCATGAAGAATAAAATCGAGAATATTATTTGCTATTTTAAAACTTGCATCATCAGGTTGTTTAAAACCTTTAATTTGTTAAATTATTTGTTTTAATAAAATGAATTAATTAATAAAATTACCTTTAGATGAATCAAATTTATCTGTTAAAACAATTCCTTTTATGCGTTCAGGATTGACACGAACATATGGTGTACCTAAATTTATATTAGATTCAATTTAATTATTCATTATGAAAGATTTTAGAAAATTCTTAAAATAATAAATCGTGAAAGTTTTTTTCTGAAAAATCGATAGAAGAGATTGATTTTGTTATTTAAAAAAACTAAAATAAACAAACCAATTCTATCATCAACATAATCAATATTAATTGGTCTTCCAGTATGTAATTCGGGTAAATAAATATCATGAAGTCCTTTCATTTCTAATGGATGTGCTTGATTTAATTCAATATAAATATCTTTAGCTAAACTTAAATAAGTTCCACTCATTCCACTTGAATTCGTTAAATAAATTCTTCCATCTGGTGTAACATCACAAGCTTCAATAACAGCAACATCAATTGGTGGAAAAATTCCTTCTCTAATATATCTTCCAACATGACTTAAATGCATATCAATAAAATTTAATTTTCCTTCATTAATTAATTTTCGAAGATCAGGATGTGATTGATAAGGTATTCGTAATTTCATTCGACCTGTTCGCGCTAGAACACCATCAAGTTCATCACCAGTTGATGCACCAGTATATAAATTAATGGAAAAATTTTCTGGATTTTTAGAATTTTTAATTCTTTGAGCAAAAGCACTTGGTATGACTTTTGGATAACCAGCTGGTGTAAAACCAGATGCTCCAATTGTTATCTGTTCAGGAAATTTCTGTGCAACATCTTCAGCTGACATTAATTTTGATTTAATAAATGAATTTATTCGAGATTCACTGGAATAACATCGAAATGGAATATTTAGAATATGTTTACGAATATACATTGCTCTTTTTTTAAAAAAGATTTATTTATCTAAAATAACAAATATTATCTTAGGAAATTTCTATTTGTATTTTTTTTGATTAGTTGAATCATTTAATATTACCTGTTCATAAGATATTATTTTATTTATATTCTAAGACAATACAAAATGAACAAGATTTTATTCATCCAGTCAATGGTATGATTGAATCAATGATGACCTCATACATTTTGCATGTTGTTTCAGACAGGACTATCATGTAAAATTCACTTCCCTTCGATAATATTCATCATCGTACACTCTTTGTACGAGAAATAACTTATTCAATCAAAATAAAATATATATAGATCATTAATTTGATATTGTGTTTCTAACATCATACTTTTGCGCACCATTATTCTCCGTGCATTGAACAGGTATGCACATCATTTTGAGGAAACAGAACTCAAAATATTGTGAATGTACAATCCATTTTTTCTAAGATTCTTTCATAAAATCTATTTCTATCTTAATTAATGTAAGAATAAATTATAATAAAATCATTATTTCTTTTAAATATTTGTACCGCATAGATTTTGATTATCAACTATTTTCTCGCACAATTATCTGAGGCAAGTTACGGGCGATAAACGAAAAAGAATAAAATATATTATGTTACATTCGATCGTTATTTAATATGATTATAAAAGATTTATATTAATCCTTTGTAAAATAATGCTAATAATGGAAAATCTTTGAAAAATACAAAATTTTGCATGTTTAGCTATGGATCGAACTTACTTCGAATTAAACATCATAAAATAAATGATTTTAAACTATTTTCAAAATAAAAAAAAAGGATCTTTACCATCAATTTATTCACTTTGGTTTTGTACAACATATCAAATTCTCAATTGTTTTTCATGAAAACTAATCATTATTTGAATAATATTTATGAACTATCTTAAATAAGAAAAAAAAACGAGAGAAATATTGTTTTTTTTCGTGAGAATTATTCTGTTTCGTGTTAGATAAAACTAATCTGATTGGTTTTAGGAAAAAGCCATTGATATATAATTATATTTTCTCTACAAAAACTAAATACTAAAATATTTTACTTGTTTATTCTACGGATTTGATTTTAATCAAATATGATTTGAGAAAAAAAATTCTTCTTTACTTTTATGATTAATATAAAACAATAGAGAATCGACCAATGACATCTATCATAATTCTGTCAGCTGTAATTAAATATAGAATAGAAGTTTGTTTCTTGAATATTATCTATTATTTTAATATTAAACGAAAATTTTTTTATATAAACTAACAAAATATTTTGCATATAAAAGAAGTTTTTATTCTAGATAAAATCAAAAGAAACAATTAGAAAGTGGTAGACAATATCTCACATATATTTCAAAATTCTTTTTATTATATTGAAATAAATCCATTATTATGCTCTAGTTAAGATAACACACTGTAATTACTCAACGAATATCAATAAACGTTTCACACAATGATGTGAAAAATACACATATGTTTGAATAGTTAGGTCTTTCGTCGAAAACTAAAAAATGACTGTTCTCTTTTCGTCGAAAATGTGTTCTAATTAATTGATAGAAGATTGATTATACAGATGAATGACATGTATTTTTTTCCACTAAGTAGAAGTAGCATCATAACGAATAGAAACTTTTTATCAAAAAATAATTTATTATATAAGTTCAAGCACAAAAAAAGCAAACTATCAACAAAAAACTATGTATCACAAAAAAAATTTATATTTTTTTATTCCTATTATTTGATGTATAAAATTTCATTAATGAATTAATCGAAGTTCATTTATATGATCTATTGGTAACTGTAACGATTTCTAACATAACAGGCATCATTTAAGAGTTATAATGTATGTGTATATTTATTTCGAATATCAATAGCGTCAACTAGGCCATGAGTAATAAATCGCATACTGATAAAAAATACAAAGTTTAAGTGCAAGTTCGAAATATAATAAAGGTTTTAGATCACATCATACATACAAGATAAAAATTCGAACTTATCAAGCGATTTCTACATGCAAAACATGGGGTTTGCTAAATCAATTAAATTTGATAAGAATGCGAATATTTTGCTCAAGATTAACTCTTTTATTTATTTCGATCAAATCTGTATTCTTATTTATAGTTATGATTTTGTTATTAAATAAATATTTCTTTTTTTATATAATTTCTTTTTGATTATCAATTGAAATATAAAGCAGAAAAATATTTTATTAAAAGAATAAAACGAGTACATTATGAATTACTTCGAAGGAATAAGATGAGCCGGTCTTTCTGACCAATCAATACTTCGTCCATGTTCTTCACTTTTAAGAAAATCTTGAGCAAATTCTAGAAGAGATGAATATTTAACATCATAATAAATAATTTCATTTGAATTGGGAGTATTTTGATATTCTCGATCAATAAAAACAAATTTTGTATGAACATCTTGAATATCTTTAAAATTTCTTTTTAAATCATCAACAAATACAATTGGATGTAGATCTTCAATAATTTGTTTTTTTGGATTTTTCTTATAATCACTATGACCATAACCTGTACCAATAACTTTATCAATAGGAAAACCATGTAAACGAAAATTTTCTAATCGATGTTCAACATATTCTGCAGGCATTGCTGAAACACAAACTAATTCATAACCAGCTTCATGTAATAAAAGACATGCTTCTAATGCTCCATCATACATTGGCATTGTTTTCCAAGCATGTTCCCTCCATACTTCCTCAAATTGATTATCTTCTTCATCAGTAAATTTAACACCATACATTTCTCTCACCTATACAAATTATACACATTGATTATTTATGTATTTAGCAAAATATTTAATTAAACTTACATGATAAGCTTTTGGTGAAACAACTGATAATTGTTTTCCAAATGTTTTTTCATAGATTTTACCAAAAGTTGCATGATAATCCAAAAGAACTCCATCACAATCAAGAGCGATGACTGGTTTTTTATTTGTAGTTGAATGTTCTGCCATTTTTCAATATTCATATAAAAGTCGAATGATAAATATTTATATAGTTTCCATTTCTGCCACGTGGTGAAATACGATAATGTCATTGGGTAAATTTTGCGCAATTACACTGACGTGTTAGTATTTACATATTATTAAAAGAATGGAATAATATCAGTTCTATTCATTTGTATGTTTATTGCTTGCGTGGACTTTCTATTTAAAATGTTAAAATTGTATTTGTTGCGTATATAAGAGACTGCACGATCAAAAATGCAGATATTTAAGATGGGAAAAAAGAATACTTCCCAGAAAAAAAACTGATTTAATTATCTCAAGAAACAACACAAAAATATGTTTCTTCTATCAAACGAAAATAATATCCGATATTTTATTTATTTTTATAATTCAAATTCAACAAGATATTTAAGTATTATCGATAACGTGTCTCAACTTTATAATAAGTTGTTATAAACGAATTTTATTATATCGTCAAGTCTTGATAAATAATTGAATTTTTTATCTATATCCTACACTGTCGTTAATAAACTTTATATCAGTCTTTAATGAATTCGACTGAAAATAGCATGATAAATACAATATTTAGTTATTTGGATTATATAAGAGTATTTATTTTTTGCAAAGAAATCAATACGTAGTCTTTTACAGTCAAACAACAGGATTATATTATAGTATCAATTACAAAAGCGAAAGAACTGTCTTACATCCGCTATTTGATATAACAGCGAAGAGAACAAAGAACATGAAGCTTATCAAAAGCAACTAGTTATTGATTAAAACTATCATTTTGTTAATATAAGATCAACTCTTAATAAAGAAAATATCGTAGAAAAGAACTTGATTATGACTTTCTCAAATTTGATATTTGCAAAACTTCAATGATTTTCTAACATTCGAAAACCTTTCCAAAAACTCGAAAAAGGTTTCCGAGCTGATTTGAATTTTTTCGGGAGCGGATATTTTTATACGTAATGAATCATTACTAGGATTTGAAAAAATATAAATAATCATGAAAAACGATCAGAAAAATTCCATGAAATGATTTCTGGTGTTTATAAAATGTTTATATAATCTGGTTTCTGTGACAGTTATATATGATTATTATATTGATTTATTGTAGCCATTTTAATGTTGTTTTATTTGCCTGAATATGTACAAGACGATTAGTTCTGAATTTTTTCTCCTTTTTGCGTCTTCCACCGTTTTCTCTGTTTATTTCTTTCGTTCTATTTTTTCACTTAATTTTTTCATTCTTTATGATTTGCTTATACATGCGGAGTTGTGTATATTTCTCTTGTACTGTTTAAACAAACTTTTGTATTTAACTATATCCTCCACACTGTAATTTTTTTTTAGTTCTATTTTGTAAAAAATCGACCTTGAATAAAGTAAAACTTTTTTTATTTATTCATCGAGTTTCAAAAGTAAAATTGATGCCTACATTTTGATAAACAGTCATCTATTTTAAATTAGTATGTTTTTACGGACAGCTTCTACACAGGTGATATTTTAATATCACAGATCAATGACACTGAATCTATCGATGTCCAAAATGTGGAACTGTTGATGTTGCCACTCACACCACACATTTCTATTCATAATATATCTATTTCTACTATTTTTTTTTGTAGATCAAAATTCTATTTGTTTAAATGGTAGAAGTACTTGTGAAAAAAGAGTCAAATGATAAATCACGATTTTATTGTAAAAAAACATTTCATTTTGTGATAATTTCGGCTACTATGGGTGCAATTATGTTCTCCTTGATTTTCAGTAACTCTCTTAAATCAAATCTATTATTTTTACAAAATAGCAACATATTAAATGTTAACAGAGCAACACTCAGTTTTGCGAAAAAGAACATATTCAGTAATCAAATAGCAATATCCTATTTACGGCGACAAAAACATCAATATTCCTCTAAATTTCACTGTACCGGGGCTGGAAACGATATTAATGAATGGGAATATCGTCTTTGTATATTTAAAAATACATGCTATAACAAAGATACTGGTCGATTTGAGTATTTTCGATTAGCTCAAAGTAAACCAAAACCAATTTTTTATGACTCAGCTAAAGGTATGTTATATCAGTTCAGTACAAATAATAATAAAACTGGATTTGTATCACTTTCGATGGGTGGAGGGACACCATTTACACCAGTTATTGTAGATATAACATATCCAACAAAACACTTCACAAGACTTCATCAATTACATAGTCTTTTCAAAACTCGTTTTGCTCCTGTCAATATTGGACATGGATTGTGGGAAGAGTTTGGATCTATCTCATATTCGATGGAACGAATGAATATAGCTGATCGGAAATTAGTTATTATGCATTTAAATAAAACAGCAAATACAACTCTATTCCGCACATATTATCAATATGTAATAGGTGCATTAACAGATAATCCTATGGTAGAATTTGAGGCATATATGAAATCTTTCAATACAAAATATGTATGTTTTGATAATTTACTTGTTGGAGGACACATGATTATTTTCGAAATAATACAAATAAAAGAAAATCATGGACGTGAAGCACTTTTCTATAATTGGAGATCAAAAATTATAAAATATAATGGATTTGACCCTAATTTTATTCCGAAAAAGCATCATATTATCATTACTAATAAATCACATTCTGTAAACATGCGTTCTGGTTCAAAAAGACATCGTGCAATTGTGAACTTGAAAGAAGTAGAAACATTCATTAGAACTACTTATCCGAATATATCTACTGAGGTAATTGAATGGCATACTATTCCATTTGATAAACAGATTGAGAAACTATTACATACAACTATTTTAATTACATCATGTGGTGGTGTATCATTAACACTACCGATGCTACCACATGGTGCACATGCAATAGTAATGGATTATTATGTTACTGATCCACTGCAAGGTTTTAATATGGGTGAAAGTGGTACAATGGATGGTGCATTCTTAAATCATATTTCTCATGTTCGAAAACAATATTATCAGATCTATGGACGAAAGGAATATGAGTTTGATTATGCAAGAGGTGGTGATGCCCGAAACCAAGCATCTATTATTGTAAATATGGCACGTTTAAAATTACTAATTGATAAAGCTTTAGAAGAAATGGAACTTTAGAAAATTTGCTTGATATTGATGATATAAGAGATTATATTTTATTGAATAGATTCGAGCCGGGTTTAGTTTTTCTACAGAATTTGATCTCAAGATACTCGTTGTCACAAAGAATAAACTTCTAGTATAAATGCACTAACTGATCTTTTCTTGTACATTAAGATGATAAATTGAAGTTCGGGTCTAGCTGTATTACAATGTGTAGTACATATTATGTGCTAGATAAGGATATATGTCGTCAGAAGTAACCAGTACAGAAGATAGCGTTGATTTACTCGGTAAAGTGAGTTTTTTGAATACTTACAAACACATAAACTTAGGAAACGATCCAAAAATCTTCAATAATAATCAACCACCAACACACTCACACTGGAAATAATCGTATCATTATCTATTACCTCCTATTAAACTCATGCTTTATTGTCTCTAAAATATCGATGAGATCTTACATAATATAGATTATCAAACTTCAAAAATAAATCAAATTAGTTATAACATCTATTTTTCTCGTCTTATATGTCGCTTATTAATAGAAAAAGAAAAATATTTAAGTAGTATTTTTATTTTTAAAAATAGTCATCAAATAATATCTTATAATAGTGAAAATAATTAAAATAAAAAATAATTTTTAATCATCAAATGGATTAAAATTGGAATCATCAACTGCTTGTTGAAGAGGTGTAAATAATTTTTTTGTTTTTAAATCATTCCATTTCGTCCAAATCCAATCGGAATTTTTCTGTGGTTCCATACATTTTAATGTTGAATCATCTTGAACAATTGTTTTCATAAAAAGTGTAACATAATGTTTTGGTCCACCATCTTCTTTAGAAAAAATTGTATTTGTAACATGTACTAATTTAAATGATGAACAATCAAGATTTGTTTCTTCTTTTAATTCTCGTTTTGCACATTCATCAAATGATTCACCATATTCAAGATGACCACCAGGTAATTGATATCCACCTTTACCATGACTTGATAAACGTTCAGATATAAGTACACTTTGAGGATAACGACTAGGATAAACAGCAATGACAGCAATACCTACAAAAGGACGTAACGATAAAGACATTTTTGATATTCAAATGATATAGAATAATTTAATTATAGGAACGAATAAAATAGATAAGTAATAGATAGCGACACAGATGTCTATACCCGTACAGTTTTAAAATATGTAAATGTATTGTTCGGTAATAAAATATAGTATAAGTACAAAATTAATTAATTTTATGTCAAGGTCACTGAAATCTTGATAGATGAATAAATAAACTCATTTATTTGCATGTTAAGAAAATGAGTGAAAAGACTATAATTATTATTTGATAAAAGAAAAGAAATATTTTTCTCAAAATTATATGTTGATAGCAGACGACAATTGATAGTTTTCGTGGAAGCTATTAAACGCTATTAAGTTCTTTTTATATTTACCGAGAAAATATTTTTGAATATTTATAAAATTTATTCTCTTAAATGTCATACTTAAAATAAAGAAAAAACAAATAAATTGTTTTCAAAATTTATATAAGAAAAAATATTTCCCTAGAATTGTTATCATTTTATATATTATTTTATTTGAAGAAAAACTTCAAAAACAATAATGTTACAAAAATTATTTTTCTTAATTTTATTTTTTGTTATAACTTGTGAAGGATTTATGAATATTGATCAATTTATGATAACTAATCAAACAAAAAATCGTTTAAGTTTAACATGTCAATATAATGATTACAATAATGTTTATAATGTTACTAATTGTGAATATTGTGTTTATCAATCTTTTAGTAATGGTTCAGTTTCATCAATTAATAATGATTGTATTCAAATAACAAATACATATAAAAGTATTTCAGAGAGATGTCAAGGATTTTCTGATAAAACTGATGTTGGTTATGGAATTTGTTCACCACTTTCATATGAAACATTTAATATATCAACACTTTGTATTTGTGCTACAGATTTTTGTAATACAGATATTGATTCATGTCAATCTTCTGTTCAAAGTCAAACTCAATCAAATTCTTTACCATCTGTTTTACCTTCATTTCTTCCTCAATTAGAAACATCAATTTCATGTATGGATTCAAAAATTTCTGTAAGTGAATCGTTAAGTGTAAGTTATCATTGTATAATGTATCAAAATGAAAGTCCTTATATTAATTTAACAAAATGTAATGATTATGTTATTAACAATACAGTTTTATGTCTCATCTTTCTTGATGGAGATCAATCTGAATCAATAGCATTGACGGGTGATGACTATGGATTCTTCTTAGTTGAAGAAATTATGTCTATTTATTCTGAACAAGGTTCAAATATTGAACAATATTATAATGAAAGTTCATCATATTTTTATATATTTTCAAATGCAACAAATCCAACTGATAATTCTACTGTTATTCAGCAAGTTTGTTTTTGTGCTCAAGATAATTGTAATTCTAATTTAACGAATTGTCTTAATGCAAATCGATCATTAACAGTGACAAATAATGGAATAAGTAAATAAATTCATTTAATATAAACACTTTTTATTTTTTTTACCTTTAATTTATTTTTAGAAAATATCAACAATAATATATTTTATATTATTTCAATTTATTTTATTATTCAATTTTTCAAATTAATTATTTAAAAGAAAAAAAAAGAAAAAACTGAATTGTATTTATGTTGTGAAAATATTTATTTTATTCTTATTTAAATCATTTCGTACTTATTTATTCTTATTCTATGTTTTTATTTATATTAATGACAATAAATATCTCATATATGTTTTATTCTTCATAATCAAATAATATATTTTTCAATTAATTATAAATATAAAGTTGAAATAAAGAATAAAGATACATATTTTCATGCAATAAGCACATATCAAATACCCAGCATAACAACAGAATACATTTATCAATGCTCTTTCTTATCATCATCATGTCTATATGCCATATCATCAAAAAAAAAGAAACATACAAGAAACGATATATACGAAAAACATTATTCTATATTATAGTTAACTATATAATATCATAATTTTATGTGAGCTAGTCCAAGAAAATCAAAAAGTACATTTTGATAGAAAAAAGAATCTTTATTGTTTGTTTTATATTTATTTTATAACGATAAAGATGTTATTTATCTTTGTTTTTAAAGAGGATTTTGTTTATTTAAATTGAGGATGAGCGGTTTGTTCTCATTTTCTTTTCATTTTCTCATACGCATTGAAGTAATTTTATTAATTATTTTATATCTATCGACGTCTCATTGTATTGAAAAGACAAGCTATGTTATGTTTGTATTCTTTTTTATTTTTGCTTGTGTTGTCAGTATTATGCATTTGATTCGAAACTAACAAACTATAATTATAAAATCTACTTCTATTTCTTTTTTTGTGAAAATACTTGATTTTGAATTTTTTCCATTTATATTCGTACTCGAATTAGGCAGTTATTGCCTTCTATATAGTGCAGAGAAAATTTGAAAATATTTTTCAAAAATACAAATTTTCTTGAACAAAAGAAAAAACTATCCACTAAGAGATGAAAGTTCACTATCATCTGTTATCATAATTTTGATCTTGCGACAACTGTATTTGAATGGATCGGCCTCTGTTGATTGATAATCAACTCCATGTTGACATGGTTCGATTTGAATGATTTTTTTTGCCATTAGAATGTTGATAGATGTGTAAAAATATGCCTTGACAAAATCTTCGAGAATCGTTTTGTTCTTCTGTTTCGACAATAATATGGCTTTCGGATAAACACCCAGTTGTATCACATAGATGAGATGCTAAAAATGAGAAAATACAGGTTAAATTTTATGAAAAATTATATGTACTCACCTCGGTAACCTGTTTTCTTGGTAGAAAGTAGTGGTAGTTTATCTAATTTTGAACGAAGCACAATGTGATGAGAAAAAATTGATGATTCCATTGGTTTCTTGTCTTTGGTGAACCATAACATCGCATCCATTTAGTTAAATAATCACCTAAAAAGAAAAATAACTGCCAATTAATCAATAAGATAAACAATTACTCACCGTCTTGGTCACGAATACTTTCCCAGAGTTCGAAGCTCAGCCAGATCGATAAATGGAAAGATGTGTTCTTTGTTGATAAAAAAATCACAACTGGTAGACTTATAAATCTGGTTTATAAAAAGTTTCGCGTCGTCTTTGATTAGTTTGTTGAGAAATTCGTGTGTGTTTGGTTGCTTGCTGATAATAGCTGGTCTGACGGTCGTCTGTTTTGTTTTTGATCTTGTGTTTACTGCCATTGTGTGTAAGTTTTGAATGGGAACCGGAACGATGAGCACAAGAATACTTACGCAGACAAGTATCTGAGTGTGGGTGAGGGCGCTGGCCCGGAAAAGATGACATCGATAAATTCCTGTATCCATGTTGATTTGTATTTGCCTCGGCTTTCTTTGTTTTCGTCGATATTATGGACCTAAACACTCATGTGCTCATCGTTCCCTGACCCATCGACGTATATATATCTAGAAATAAGAACAAAAATACATATTACCCAAAAATTCTGCGCACATGCAAATAACCCAAGAATCTTGTTATGTTTATATAACTCAACAATGTATTTATGACGTAAAGAGAAAAAGAAAGAGAACGGCGTATCATGGTTGAAGGTGATAACAAGAACACTCATACTTTCCTGTAATATATATATGTAACGAAATATTTCTTTGATAAAAATACTGTTGTCGTTTCTAATTCACAAAATGAAATATACGTTACGAGTTTCATAATATTTATTTAGATTGATTAAATAATAAACACATACAATAGCTGATAAGTTAATACCACTACAAAGAATAATATAAAATAAAATAAATAAATATAAATACACATGACTGTTGTAAAAAGAAGATAATGTTCTTACCAGTCTTCTATATAAAATGCTCCGACTTACACACTAAAATTATGCTCCTCGTATTACTCTTCGACTCCTCCTTTTATATCCACGTTATCTCTCCCACACACATTCTTTTTCTTTACTCTTCCATTTTCTTATATAAGATAGAAGGTTATCGTTTACTAACCATAGACACAAGGATATATATATTTATATCATCACTTACTCATAGAAGACCGAGGTCTACTTTTATTATATCTGCACTATGAGTCAAGGCTGATCTAAAAATGAGATAACGTAGATATGTGAATATGAAAAAGGTATAATAAGGTAACGAGGATATGTGAATATGAAGGGAGTATAATCTATTGATACAATATATATATATATATATATAACAGTTTGCACATTTTTAATATCATTCATCAAACAATTCTACTCACTCAGTACTTCCACTTAATAAGTAAGTTTCGATTCTTATTTTCGTTTTTGTCTTATTTTGCTTTCTTTTCATATCATATTCTAGAATAGAATTTCATTCATGGCATCAAACAATTCTTACTGAACCACCGATACCAAAACAATATGTACTAACTTTGCCCTGCTGGAAGACCACGGACAGAGAAATGCATTTCACTTCAATGCCCATCACCCTCCATACAGTCGAGGGAATAAATTTATAAGAACAGTCATTTTGAAGAGGAATATTACCAAAGAAAGGAAGATTAAGGTCTTATACAATAAAACAGTTGATCGTATGGTAAGTATTAATCTGAGATTTGTTTTGTTATTAGTAATCACCCTCACAAAATTCTTCAAATCAGATGATTTGATAATAGTAAGACCGAATATTGTTCACTCAACTTCTGGACTTATTTCACAATATAAACCAGATTATAGACCAGCAAACAAAATTATCACATTTCCGACAGTCATCCCAATGGTAGCAGATATGTGTTATTTAATTCCAATTTCTATTGGTATGGGTAGCGCAGCTATCCTTAGATGTCGTGAATATGATTCAAACAATAATGAACTTAAAGAATAAACTGGAGACAATAAAAGAATCATATTCAACACTTCAGAAAGCTCAAATTCTACATGTTACAGAAGGCGAATTCAAACTAGCTATGGAAGTGAACAATACACAACAAGCTAGTAATCGAACAATGCGGCTTGTCAATAAATATTCGGATACAATACGAAATCATCACGAAGCTCTAAGAAGAGTTGGCAAACTTTCAGTTTTAATTAATAATAAACTCAATGCATTTATGCATGCTATAGAAGATCATTTTTTACATATTTCAATTAAAGATATTCTAAGAGGTAAACTTGATTTACATTTCATTCATCATAGTGACATATTTATTTCATTTATTTGTAACAGACGATTATGGAATTTATGGGAATAATAATATTATCTATCATTTTATCAAATATTGATACGTGACGCAGATAAAAAAAACTGCTTTTGTTACCCATTTCGCTTATATTAATTTAATGTCTTACCAATGGGACTGAAAAATTCGCTTCCTACCTTTCAAAAGATCATGACTGATCATTTTCTTCCATTTACCTGGATGATATTATACTTTTTTCTAAATCTTTCGGAGAACATCTTCAACATTTAGAGGCTATTCTCATTGCGTTACGAACGAATAATCTCATTCTTAATCGTCCTAAGTGTGTCATTGCCACTAATCAAATTGATTATCTAGGTCACACTATGAGTAAGCATCGCATCACACATTTACAAGAACGAACCGACACGATTATTGCGATTAAACAAGCAAAAACTCTCGCTTAAGTCAATAAATTCATCGGTCCTTTGAATTGGTATCGAAACTTTCTCCCTCAGTTTGCTACCGTCGCAGCACCAATACACGACGTCACCAATCTAACGAAAGATAAACGACATAAATTTAAATGGCAATACGCTCAATCGAAAGCGTTTCATGAATTACAACCGATGCCTGTTAGTAAGCCGTTATTTCTTAATTATCCGATTGAGAACATTCATTTAATACTCACAACTGACGCTAGTGGTATTGGTATAGGTGGTGTACTAAAACAGAAGGAAAACGGTGAAATTCGCAACTTATACTACCATTATCAAGTAATGACACCATGTGAACGTTAATATAGTACTATACAGAAAGAGGCTCTCGCAATGTACAAGTATTTTACACGTATCCAAATTATCCTATTAGGTCGCGGCATTATTCTACGTAATGATCATTACCTTTTGTGTCATATTATGGAAAAATGAGTACATAATGCACGGGTAAAACGAATTACTAATTTAATTCAAGAATACAATATTGAAAAGGTTATTCATATAGAAGGACGTAAAAATAGTTTTCCTGATTTTCGTAATTGACTACTGCGACCCTTTAAAACGTACTCTTCGTGAAAATCGATACGTCCTGGTAATAACTGATTATTTCACCCGTCACATTACCACAATAGCATTACCTAATTGCACTGCAGAGACAACTGTTCAAGCCCTATTTACCGAATATTTTTGCAAATATGGAGTACCAGCTGCTATTTCTAGTTATCAAGGATTATATTTTATAAACCAACTGATCATCCTCAAACAAATGACGTAATAGAACGTTTTAACGCTACATTTTTTCCCCAGATTGTAAAACTACGAGATACTCAAGATAATAAGTGGGATAAGTATTTGCAAGCATTTATTTTTACCCACATTTTCAACAGAAATGTGCTCGCGAAAATAACTCATTAAGAAGAAGAACAAATATATTATTAGCTCCTTATATAAAAATAAATCTAGCATGTCGAAGGGAAAGAAAAAAATCAAATTCAAACAACTATGAATAATATTATCGAACGTATCGAAAATCAAGAAATTATTAATACAGCTGAAGGAATATATACAGCTCAAATTGGACTCAACAATATTATTATTTGTATTGAAAAAGTAAGGAAAAAATATCTTTACACGCAATATATTTCTTTTTCTAGAATGATACATCTATTTCTGATCAACAAAATAATAATATTATTAGGGTCTGCTACACTTTGCCGATAATCACTACGTCGAAAGGGTGTGGGGTGTGCGTGTAGGTATCATTGAAATAAAACACCCACATTGACACAAAACTAAACTTCTGAAACGATCAACAAGAACGATTTGCTCGATGCATTTTTTCAATACCAGCAACTTCTGCAAATGTAGAAAGACAACCTTATGGAGCTGGATTAGTTATACTAGAAAGAAGAACCAGTCTAAATCCTGTACAACTGGACAACATCTTATTGATCAAATTAATGAGAAAATACGAACATTTATTTGGATAATAATTATTTTATTTTTGTATATGAACTTTCATTATAAGTACCTATATTCTTGAAATAAGCATTCTCGCATCTATTCAATTTTCTGTTATTGATACTATTCATAGATATTTCTATGCAATGGTACGCCATTCTCATTTCGAATCTTGTTATATAATGTTCTTTGAGTCATAATACATGTATTAGTGAAAAGTTATACATTGTCTGCTGTTTTTTGTATTTATTTAATTAATAATAGTTTACAAAATAGCTATGATATTTAGGATACAGGAATAAATTGAAGAAAGTATGGCTTGAAAGTTTGTCCTGTGCTTACTTCTGGTTGAATAGGACCAGTTGATCCTTTGGGAAAAATTAATAATGGACTATCTTAATTTAGCAATATTGCTCTAATTCTTTTTAGATCAGCTCGAATTCTCGAAGAATCAAGTAGAAAAAGAATTTTTTTACCAACTACAGGACGTAGAACTTCATTTAAAAAACTGCGATGTTTTTCATCGCTACTCTTTTCACATTTAGACGCTCGTATTGTATTACTACATTTGGTGGTACAGTTAAATCTTTCTGCCTCTTTGATTAAACTGATTTTGTTTTCCCTGAAGGATGAGTATGAACTTATCTAATAGTCGACCATCTGCTGAGGTAATAGGTTACGCTTTATAAGAATGTGTTATTTTGCTCTTCTTTTTATCAGAAACTTCTATTATTCTTTAACCAGTGAAAGACAGAGTTCTTGGAGGAACACATTCTTGTTGAAACGATCAGTAATAGCTATTTAAAATATTAAGCGAAGAATCGGTTGAGATTAAAAGTCTTTTACATTCTACATAATTTTGGGCATCTAAAATAAATATTATATAGACTAATGAAATTTGAAGAACCTTTTAAACTGCAAACTTTTCTAGTTGAGTCTGTTCGTGTTATGAGTTTGTTGTATCTTCTTCGCCAGATTCATATTTACAAAAAGGCAATATCCTAAAATAGCGAAGCTGGCTAGAGGGGATGGATCTATGAAAGTGAGTGTCGGTGTAGGTGAAGGGGTGGACAAGGCTGTCCTGTTCTCATTCCGCTAAAACCATACTCACACATACTCCTCCCCTCCTTTCACACATTCATATCCACCCATATCCTAAACTAACACTTAATATTATGTGTGTTAGATGGCCTGTTCTTTTTAGATTTATTGTTGAATCATTGAAAAAGTAAACAAACAACTATATATATACGTATACAAAACAAAGAAAATAGAAAAGAAAGGAAAGAACAAAAAAGAAGTTTTATATGATCTTGTGCATAGCACAGATCATAACAATGTGGCTTAATTCTTTTTTTTATTAGACTAGGTAACGGTGTAGAATTAAGATCTTTGCGATTGTTGAAATTGATATAGAAAGATTCAAGCCAGCGAATGCCCCTAGCGGCGTAGATGCAACATGTTATGGTAGTTGTTCACACTTGCACCTATCTGTAAGACAGGTTAAAGTTAGTCTTTCCTGATCTAATTTCACCGTATTGGCAGAATAGTAAGAAATAAAATCCATCGCAATCGTTTTGCCCAATGTGTTTGAAGTCGTGATCGCCTGAATAAGTGGTTGTAGTTCGAGTAAAAATGGCAATGCTGCACAATTAAGGCGTACCTCAATGCCATCCTCACCAATAGGATGGAGCAACTTATCCACCGCAATACCTGCAACCTTATAGATATATCTTTCCATTGTTTTGACCGTTTTTAAAAATTGTTCTAGTGGTATTTGGTGAATATCGTTCTCTGATCTATCTTGCGAAGCATAGTTTACGCACGCATCTTTGATTTTTCCCTGCGAGAGCAAAGTTTTAAAAGGAAAATCTGTTGCTCCCAATGCAGGTTGACCTGTCGCATCGATGTACATTTGGAATTCGAGCACTTCGCCATTTTCAAGTTTTAAAAATGCTCCGCCATTATCCGAATGAGGGCTTAATGTGTAATTATCTCCAGCCGCAAGAACATCAAGTATTCTGACCTCGTGCAGCGCAATGATTTTCTCCATGGATTTGTGAGGAACGCAAGAGTAATTATCCATCAATATAAGTTTTAAGCTTTGATTGAAATACTGCAATTCTTCGGCCGAAAAGTATGGACAGGCAGAGACGAACAAATCGTTCATACGTAAAATTGCAAAGCGCCACGGAATTGTTTGCTTCGTTTGATAAGTTCGTCGGGCCTTCGTCAAATCTTCTTTTACATGTGTGAATGTATTGACTAGTATGCGCTCTTCAAAATATTTCGCATAAAATCCTTCAACTGTCAGTTGCTCAAGGTTTATGTTCGCCGCGTAATCAGGATCGCTCAAAATTATTTCCTCTTTAAACAAAGCGAATAGATTTTCCAATAACGGGAAATTTGCCTCAGTTTCCGCCTGAGCACATAACGCGTAGATCTTGCTTTCTTTAAAAACATTCGATGGTACATATGGGTCGGCAACGTAGAAATCCGCTTCAGGTAAAATGCCTTTACGTGAAAATAATGTTAGGTGGAGATCCTTACTATGCTCATTTGGTAGATACTGCATCACGCCTTTTGTAGTGCGTTCGAATCGGCCATGCTTCAATGCCAAATTGATCGCTGTCTCGATACCAGTAAGTCCAGTTCCCAAAATACCTACTGTTCCAGGCTTAATACCGTCCAATTTGGAAATGGGCCAAGGTGACAAATAATAGTTCAGCGTTGTTGAAGTCTCTTGAGGCCATGCATGCCCGGTAGCAATCGCCACCTTGCTGAAGAAGGAGTACTGCTCTGTATTGTTTTGTATATAGCTAATGCGTATACCCTCAGGCAAAACTTCTACATCGTGCACCTGTGTAGATGTCTTAACCTGAATGATATGACCAGTTTTATTACCACGAGCAACCAGTTGGCTTAGTTGGTCGGCAAAGTATTCGCCTACAATAAAACGTGGATAGAAGCTCTGATCAGAAATGTGATCTCGTTTGATATTGAGATTTTGCAATTGAGCATCGCTTCGAGATATTAGCCAAGCTTCTAAGGTTTGGCAGATGGTCGGGATTTCAAGGCTGGAACTATTTGATAGATCATTCAGGGTGCACCCATCTGATCCATAGGGCGTGCCCTTTCCCGGAACGGTGGCCTTTTCAAACACAGTTAGATCGAAATATATGTCGCCGGAATCGAGAAGATGTTTCAATATATAGATTCCAGTGGGACCGGAACCAATAATAGCGCACTTTAACATTGACCAATAGATACCCTGTGTCAAATAATACAAAGATATTATGATAATTAATTAATGGATTGAGCAAATATTTACTTATTCCAGGAAGAGAATAGTGGCCTCTCCCATTCATGCTTTTGTACAAAGCATAGCGCACAAATGAAGTAGACCATGGGGAGGAATTTTTCAAGTAAGCTTCTATGTCATCCGTCGTGGGTGTGGGTGCTAGGTGAATACAGTATCCATACTCACACCCACACCCTCAAGAAAATTTGACAAGTAGATAGCCAATGTAAAATATGCTTTCATACGGCATAAAAATCAATGTATAAGATGACATAACTCAATCAGGACGATATTTCAGATTGGTCTACAAAAAAAAATCATTGTCACGCTGCTTATAAGAAGTTTCTGAATTTTCAATATTAGGAAGAACAAGAATATTATACAGTAAATGTAATGATCAAATACGGGGCGAGATGATAGAATGACAAAGTAGATAGAGTAGCTTGTCGTTGTCCTCGGTAATGATATTTCTTAGCTACTTCAAATATTCAAAATATAAATGTTTGACAATGAGCATACCTTTATATGGAAGAGAGATGTACAGAGAAAGGAACAATAGATAGAAGAAAATGGAGAATTATTGAAGAGTGACGCCGATATATCATTACACTTGAATTCATCTTTAAGCCTTAACACTGTAATCGAATTAATATTAAGAGTCAAACTTACATGCGTATTGTACGATGTACTTGTGAAATATGTGAGTTTGTTTTATGTCTATGTATCTTATTTCGTTTGTTTTTATAGTTAGTAAAAATAATTTTTTTTTTCAACATAGAATGGTTTACAAAATCAACTAACCATGACATTTACGTCAAATAGACAGCAACCAACGCAACATATTTCATTCTGACGCATTGAAATTGCTTGCTTCTTCCCCCATCTACGTTTGTTTAAGTGACTCATTGAAATCGCTTTGTTCTTCCCCCATCTACGTTTGTTTAAGTGACTTATTGAAATTGCGTGCTTCTTCCCTCATTTACGTTCGTTTAGGTGGCTTATCGAAATTGGTTGCTTCTTCCCCCATTTACGTTCGTTTAAGTGACTCAATGTATCATAATGTTTTCATGACGTATATGCAATTCTATTCTTATGATACGCTTATTATCACCAATTTCGTTTTTTTTATAGTCTTCGTCATCTTATTTCCATTTCTTTTGGTATGACATAACCATAAAAAAAAACATTCAAATTATATTTACATCTATGTACTGGAGTACTGTACCCAAATTTTCGCACCACATTTCTTATAAATGGAAGAAACTAACTTTTAGCAAACAAAACCAATCTATTTATATACACAATATTGCGCATCATCTTCAATATTGTGTTGCAATAACCATGACTATTTTTCGTAATTACCTTGACTATGTTTTTTTCGTACTTAAAAATGTCGTTTCGAAGGATGGAATAGAAGATGATAATTTCTTGACGGTGTGGGTATGGGTGTGGATGTTGGTTAGGTCGATATAATACCATTACACCCTCACTCATACTCACACCCATATTCAAACCACCCCACACCCGTACCATCAAGATTCATTAGACGCAACGATAACAATTCATTCACATACAATATTTTTTTCAATTCCTATGGGAATTTATGTTCAAAAAATTACAGAATAAAATATATTAAAAGAAAGAAAATTTGAATGCGATGTAAAAGGACAAAAAAAAATGGGACATCTAGTAAGACAACCAAATGTAATCAGGCAAAATTTAATCAGGAAGAATTCTAAAAGGACAAAATGGAATGGAAAAAAAAGTATTTAGAACGGATCGTGTGGGATGACTTGTAAAGGACGAGCCATTATATACTGACGTGAGCGGTTACCACTCATAACAAATGGAGACACTACAGTATGTCGTGCTTCGCTTGATTTTCTTTCTAGTGTTGGTTCGATCGGACGATTACTTTGATCTTTCTGTAAAGCACTGGTTCCATTTGGGATCTGTTCTCCGTTTGGAGTCTTGATCGGCTCTGTATCATTATTCTTCTTTTGATTCTCGTTATCATCAATCCTATCAGGAGCAAGCAATTCTCGAAGATCAGGATTATTGTAGCATCTTAAAACCATTAAAAATACAACTTTTAATACAAAGAATTGAATTGAACTATACCGGTTAATCACTTCTTCCCTCGTAAGTTCTTTGAGGTTTGTTGAATTATCTAATATAGTATCAGCGATATATTCCACTTGATAATCAGTGAGAGGCTCAGCTGAATCGATAAGATCAAGCTGAAATAGAAGAAAAACTATACTTTATCCGAAGCTTTTGATTAGAAAAATACCATAACATTGATTATTCTTATCAATTCTTTTTTATTCATTGGTTTATCCTCCGACTTATGATACCTTTGAAAAAGAAGAGAACATATATTGAACTGAAATTAACAATAAATTTACACATCAAACAGGAGCCCAAGATGATCTCTAAAGTTCAATTGACTCGGAGGTGAAAGAGCTATAAGAAATTCTTCAAAAGTCAGTGAACCATCATCTTTGTCTTTGTTGTACGCTTTAAAAATGGCACTAAAAACTACTAGATAGCTGCATAGTTTAAGACATTATATAATTTGACTATACTTGCAAAATGACTTCGCATGATGTGAACGAAAATATCTTACAAAAATACGTGTAAACTTCGTTTTAGTTAGTTTTCCATTGGGACATTCTTTGATGAACTCCTATCATTGAGAATCGCGTATAGAACCCTGAAACACGATCAGTTCAACTTACTTGATACCATTCTTCTATTTCTATAAAGCAAGTTTAATAAATAAATGTAAACGATAAAAATAAAGAAATTACCAGTCTCTGAAAGTCGAGTTATTGCCTGATACTGTTTGTTCACTAAAAATGCATGAAATGAAGTCTACAATTAGGTTACAAAAATACTTAGAGTTACTCACATTTCTTATCTAATTTTACTGTAGATTTTTGATTACCCATATGTAATAATTGACTAGTTTCGATAAATAAGAAATAACGACAACGAAATAGCTATCTAAAACAAGAGACTTTTACTAATAAGCTCATAAACATCAAACCAAATTCATAGTGCATATTCTCCATAGATTAAAAAGTTATTTTAAAAGAAAATAATAAACACAAAGAAGCTTACACACGCACTCGCAAATAGAGATTGTCAAAAATCTTTCTGTAGCTAAACTTTTCATCCATATTTCTTTGCATATTCTTGTCGTTTAATAATACTTACTTCTAAGGACCTTTGAAGTTTTTGGACGGTGATATTCCCCCTTGTGTTACACTTTTACCTTTCATAGCAACCATTTCAACAAGTTTTCCCGCATCTTTCCATCCGCCCGGGATATTAGAACTTGCTTCATTCTCCTGCACCATTATCCATACTATGGATAGTATACAAACTATTGCTATAACGATGAGAACAACGAACGTTAGCGAAGTTACGCTTAATTGATAGTAGTATAGCATGATTACGCCTGGAATCATTAGAAACGGTATTGCAATATAAATTGCAGTTACTAATATCACAGCAGCAGGGTTCTTGAAAAGACTTAAATTACAAGCACTGCAATGCCAAGGTAAATTACAGCACCAACATCTGGTCCGAGCAGTATCTCTATTAATACCGATTGTCTTAGCGGCTATGTGATGTAAGCCAGTAGCGATACTCAAACGCTTGTTAAATGCAAGCAGGTATATTCGTATTATAGCTTGAGCCATACTACCGAAAGCAACCAATATTCCTGTTGTAACACCTAGTTGCGTCGTAATATCGGATGTTGTTAAATCACGTGCAACCCAACGAAAACATGAACCCGAATGAACATCGAGTGGAAAAGAGGCGGTTTGTCCTGTGTTACATGTAAAATATGTATAATTACTACCACAAAAGCATTCCATTAGTCCAAGAGTTGGACACGGACCATCTACATAAACACTTGACGTAGTTAAGACAAGAGAGTTGAAAGCAGCTATGAGAGCACCGGAAATAATAATTGTTGTTAAGGTCATTAAGAAAATTAAGCTTCCTTTTTTGTTTACAGCAATATATTTCCCATAAACATTCAATACTGCTCGCATATGTTCAGGATGCGACTCAGACTCTGGGGATCTTTCTGGCTCCGCTTTTGACGATGCTTCTGGCTCAGTTTTTGGCTTCGTTTCTGCCGATGTATTGCTCACATTTTCAAAAATCTTTGCAACAAAATTCTTCATACGTTCTTCAGGTTTTTGGCTGTTAGATTGCTCATTTCCCGGTAATTTTGAGTCTGAGCCAGTATCATTTGTACCAGTAAAGCCTTGTTGAAATTGTTTGGCTTCTAAAACTGCTGCGATTATGTGATTTTGGAAAACGTCTGTAGAAGTATGAATATTTTGATTATTGTGAATGATGTTATGATGGGCGTCAATGTAGCAACGTTCTATATTAAGAAGTTGAGCGACAATAGCGTAGAATATAGTATCGTTTGCAAATAGTAGGATTAACAAGACAACAAGTGTTAAAACAAAAATGCCAACGCTAGTGCCTACACTGCACCCAACCCAAGCCCAATAACTCCAAGCCATTGAAAAATCTAAAAAAACTCGAAGAACAATATCTCTGCTAAGAAAAAAATTAAGGAGTTTTGCCTGTAGCCTTTGAATTACAAAAGGTTCTGTGGTATAATTACAAAACTTGAAAGAGTTCTGTGTATTCATACTAAACCTTAGAAACTTAAGTATAGATTTAGAAGAAATTGAAACGATACTCCCAACGCATACCGCACCTTACACAGTTCTGTCTATTAAATTCTGCAGTGAAGAAAGTTATGCTTTACCTTTATTGAATCGAAAAGATGTAAAATGAGACGACTGTAAGCTTTTAAAGTTGAAAAGAAAGAGTCAGCTGTGGTAGTGAAATAGAGAATAAAATGAAAAAGTGAATTTTTTTTATTGATTTTTATTATAACTGTATTTTTTACAGAAATGCTTTTTTCGTGTAAGTCCTCAAGTTGGCAACATTAAAACGAAACCGAAATAACATACAATTCTATTACGCTTGCAGAGAATGCAGTGAAAATAGCAACAGAAAGCATGTCGTAAAACGAATTAAAAGAGATTGCGGCTCTGGGAAGAAACACACAATAAATACCTACACTGAGCCGTTGCGATCGGTTTCGACTCTCTCTCGCAAATTGGATACTAACTACGAAAATTTTTTGCAAGATGCTCCGCTTCCAGAATTAATTTGTGTTAGGGGGTGGGTATGCTTGTATTAGAACACGTACAACCACACCCACACCATATCCACCCTTTTATTAAATGGGTGTTGGGTGTGGATGCCAGTATGCTTGAAATAGAGTACCTACAACCACGACCACACTCACACTGACACCCTCACTCATATCCATTCGTTTATTGGATGGATGTGGGGTATGAATGGGTGTAGGTGCAGGTGTGGTTGAAATAAAATACCCCCATCCTCACGCACACTCGCGTCTACACTCGCAGCCACCCACATTGTCACACATCCAGTCATACCCTCACCGGCATCCGCACCCACCCTGAATTTCTTGTGGTTCTTTTAACGACATGCTTTCCGTTGCTGTTTTCGCCGAATTCTTTGCACGCATAATAGAATTGTATGTTTGTTTTAGTTTTGTTTTAATACTGTCAACTTGAAGACTTACACTACGAAAACATCTCTGCAAAAAATACAGTTGTAATAAAAGGTGTGTATCTGGGTGAGATTGAGGGTGTCGATGTGGTTGTGGGTATTTTATTTCAATGACACCCACACCCACAACCCTTATCGAAACATGTTTTTTGTCGATTTTTCGAATAAACTTTTCAGGACAAATATATGATTTTAATTTCAAAACAGTCATAATAAAATATCGTGCTTAGACAACGATATCTTATTGTCTATAATTCATTGATACTCAGGGTGTGGTTTCATTTTTTTGTTTATTCACACCCCAAATTCTAGAATGTGTGAAGTGAGAAAAAGACTGGAAGTTTCCATTGCTGTAGTTGAACATTTTTGAGACTATGTTTTACTAAAAAAGTTTATTTTACAATTCACTTTAACCTAAACATGAAGACGTTCTTAATAGGTATCTACGAATTAATATAAATATTTTATTGTTATCAAAAAATTAGAGTTTCAAATCTTCCAAAATTTGATTACACTTTGACTCATGAGAATTTAGAAATTGAGTTCTCTCAAATAAAATTTTTTCGATGGTACCGTTGATACGGTGTCGAAACAAATATGTATAGATTTATATATTATTAAAGAGTTGTTATTGTTATAGAATGAAGCATATTTGAATAGTTTTTATTAATCGATAGATTTCTAATTCAATAAAATAAGAATATAAAAATATTTTCAAATAAATATCAAAATTTCTACTAAGAATAATATGGTTTGTCAATATATTTCATTGATAATCAAACAAACGAAAGCGACAAATGATATTGTCGAAATATGTTATATTTATGCATTATAAATTCGTTATAAAGAACTTTGTTTGAATTTTATTGGTGAGTTTTATCAATCGATGAAATAATACGTTGATAGATAGAAATAAAATAATATTTTTGATTTATTTTAATTAAAATATCAATCTGAAATCAATAACAATGTCAGAAACAATTATTGAGAAACTGTCTTTGATTGTTAATGAAACATTTAATCAATATCATAAAAGTTTTCTTATTATAAGTGGAACTGGTATTTAATCATATTCTTATTATTATTTAAGTAAATAAAAATTTCTTTAAATGTATAGTATTAACAGGATGGTTATATAATAAATATTGGATAAATCGTCGATTATTTTCAAGTTGTCAATCAATGGAAGGTAAAACAGTATTAATAACAGGTGGTAATACTGGTATTGGATATGAAACAGCTAAAGATCTTCTTCAAAGAGGTTTAAGATTTAATTATGTTTATTATTTAAAATAAATGTAAAAATACTTAGGAGCTCGTGTAATAATAGCATGTCGAAATGTTAATAAAGGATATGAAGCTATTCATAAACTTATTAATGAAAGTGGATGTTCAAAATCAAATATTCGTGTAATGGAATGTGATTTATGTTCATTTGATTCAGTTAGAAATTTAGCTAAATTATATAACGAAGAAGAAGATCGATTAGATATACTTATATGTAATGCTGGTTTGGGTTATTCATCAACAATAATAACTAAAGATGGTTTTAATCCGGTTATTCAAACAAATTATCTTTCACATTTTTTACTTACAAATCTTTTATTAAATAAATTAAAACAATCAAAACCAAGTAGAATTATAAATATTTCATCTGATCTTCATAAAGGTTTTTGAAATTATTCTTGAATACGAATTTATTTTTCTTTAAAATAGCTGTAAAATCCATCGATTGGTCAGATGCATTGACACAATTTCATAAAACAAGTCTTTTTGGTTCATATGCACCTTCAAAATTATTTCAAATCTTATCAACATATAAATTAAAACAAGATTTACTTGATAGTACGTGTTTATTTTGTTTGAATATTAAATATTCTTTTGATTAATTAAAAGATGAAAATATCAATTCATTTTCCTTAACACCTGGATTAGTCTCAACATCAATAAAAGATCCAATGGAAGAATCAATTAATTTCTTTACTTCTATTTTCTATTATCCATTATTTTATTTAATGAAATTTCTATTTTCTAAAACACCTCAATCTGGTGCACAAACATCAATTTATTGTACTATTCAATCTCATTTACAAAAATCAAAAGATTTATATTTTGAGTTAATATTTTTCATCTTTTTTAAATTCTATTTTATTATTTATTTATTTGTTTGTTTTAGAAATTGTACCGCTGTTAAATCATCTCCATTAACTATGGATCCATTATTAGCTGAAAAATTATGGACAATTAGTTGTCAAGCTGTTGGAATTTAATTAAGTTGTTCTAGTTTGTTCCATTAATTATAGAATGTATACATAATTACAAACAAATAAATCTTTTTTTTATTATATATTATCAAAATATATTTCTTCTATATCATATATAGAACAACAGATTGTTTAACATAATTCAATATTAGTTACGATCTCAGAAACTGAATAACTGTTGTTTTAACCAGTTTCTCGTCGACTAATTCATTGTAAGAATGTATCATCTAGGTAATCTCGATCGATTGGACTATAACGAGAAGGTGCATTATCTTCTTGCCAGATCATTGTTTGAAAGAGTGAATATGTCTGAAGTTGTGGTATAATATTGTCCTTCAATATCTTAAGGTAGTTTTTATATGTAACATTACCTTCAAAAAAAATTGCTCCAATGACTGGAGATGTGACAGTTTCATATCAGCTCGATAAGCAGAAACTAACATATCTCCATAGTTCACAAGTTTGATCTGTCAGACTCCTACGTCGAACTACTAAATTTGAAATATTAGCTACTGATAGCTGTCTTATATAGAATTAATGGATTACTGAAATCGTATAGGATAGCAACAACTGTTTTATATCTTTGTGTTTGATCTTTTTTGAAATATTAACCAATTTGTCAACCTAAATTATAAAAAATGACTTTTTAACATATTTTATGTCTTACTGCTTTGATAATTTTCGGAAGAGAAGCATTACGTGAATTCCTACTAGATAATGTGACAAAACCCGTAAATGTATGGTTTCAAAAGGAGAAGGATAGTTTTTCCTTTTTAAGAAGATAAAATTATATTCTTGCGTGTATGTGAATGTACTTCATAAGTATCATATATTCACACTCTCGGAACATATTTAAATGAATTAAATTCGAAAATAGATATAGATGTTATTGAAGAAGAAAATCACTCACACCATCGTCTATTAAAACTCATGATAATTTAAAATGGAAATAAATGAAGTTTATTTTTTTTTAATATTTATTTTTCTAATGAATACATAAGTTTAAGATAGAGTAATATGTCTCTATCTTTGTTCTCATTAGACTTTATTCCTAATTCTAATAATAAATATTTCAAAATACAGAAAGAAAAAAAAGAATTTTATTAAATATGAATAATATCTAATAAAAACTTGTCTAAAAGAAAAAAAAACGTTTGATTCGTCAAATCGAAAATGATAATGTTCGTTAATAAAAGAAAGAATGTAAATGATTGATTTGAATAAGATATTTAGTTAAAGGTCAATATCTAAATGTCAAAGTAAATTGTTCTATATTCTATATATACAAAAAAAAAAGAATAAAGAATGAATTATTTGAATAACAAATAAAAAAATCGCTAGCCTATAATATATATGTATATGTATAGTTAAGTCAATAGTATATTGAACAATTTCAAATGGAGAAAGAAATTTCTTTTCTTGTAATCATTGGTACATTTAGTTTTGATAATTTTCATTGACAAACAAAACATCTGTGACATGTAAATGTTCGTTGTTGATTCGTATTTTTCTTTTTATTCTTTCTTTCGTTTTTATTCTTAGGAATAGAACGACGATATGAAAAATCTGTTACACTACCAAACAACAAGTTCTTTGAATAGAAGTGATAACATAGATATTATGTTATTGAAATTCAATTTCTATTAGTTACTTTATTTAAATATTAATGGAAATGGGTGGTTCAACTGGTTGTTTTCGTTCTCGTCTTCCACCATTATTAACAACAAAAGAAATTTCAAATTTATCATTAAAAAGTAATTTAAGTGTAGAAGATATTCAACAATGGTATTCATCATTTGTTCATTGTTATCCTCATGGATATTTATCTCGAAATGAATTTATTGTTTATTATCAACAATTAAAAGATGAATCGAATGTTCAATTAAGACCATTAATTGAAAAATTATTTGAAGTATTTGATTTAAATAATGATAATAAATTAGATTTTCATGAATTTGTTTTACTTAATGTTTTAAGTTCAAATGGATCAATAAATGAAAAAATGAAATTAATATTTCGTCTTTATGAAAAAGAAAAAGAAAAATTACTTTCACGTGATGAAATAAAAGATTTTTTAAGAAATATGTTTTATATATTTGATATTCCATCATCGAAATTTAATCTAAATCAAGTTATTAATATTGTTTTTAAAACAAATAATATTAATCGAGATGAAAAAATTTATTGGAAACAATTTACTGAAGATATTCTTAATGATCAAGCTTTATTTAAACAATTAATTTCTTTAGATTATTATCATGATTATCAATTTGTTCAAAGATCAGAAAGATTTTAAATATCGCATTCCTTTATTTATTAAAACTCATTCGATAAGATTAAATTATGAAAAAGTTTAACTATAGATTATTCATTAGTTTTGGAGAAAAATATTAGTTTATTCTTTTAATTACCTAAAGTATAATTCTATCCTTTAGTATTCAATAGTTTATGGAGATTCGTTCTCAAACAAACTTTTTCGAAGAATTAAAACTATATAGTTGTCAATCTTTTTCCAATGTAAAATTTTTTCATAATTTAAAATTATCGAAAGTCTTTTTTTGTGTATTAATATAAAAATATTATATTTTTTAATTTTAAATAATAAAATCTAGAATATTCAACATTAAAATTCTTAATCATACTTAGACAATATCGATAGTTATTCTTCATTTGATAATAAAAATAAAAATATTTCTTTCTATTCTCTGACGAATATTATTTTTAGATGATTAGAAAACCATAAGAAATTTCCATGACGTAAATGAATAGATTATCTTTTCTTCCATCAATGATAATGTTAACTTTATTTATCTAAAAAAACAATAGTTCTTATTTATTCATGTACAATGCCGAAAAATATCTTCGCTCAAATGAATCAATTCAATATATGATCTAACGAATCACTAATACGTCATAGAATCTATTTCTATCTATTAACTTCCATATTAACAACTCGTTGAACTCCATAGAAAACACCGATCGTAGAGAAATATTAATAGAATCAAATTTGAGAATAATGAAAAGTTTTCGAAATATTTTTGAAGAGTTTAAAAATAAAAATAGTTCTAACTGATAGATTATTTTTAAACCATCTCTCAGACAAAAATTAATGAATTCATTGAAGATTAGTTTTTTAATATCATATTTATCTTGAGATTAGAGGTGAAAAAATCATTGAAAATCTATTTTTAATTAAAATACGTAAATAATAAAAAAATAATTTAATTTCTAAGAATGAAATGTCTTCATTAAAAAATAAATAAGTAGGAGATTTTATTAGATATTTATAATCAACAACAAAAAAGAAAGAATTTACTCCTGCTTTTTTTCATTGATTATCCAATTTCATATAATAAAATAATATTTATATAAATTAGTTCACATATTTGAACTTTGAATAATTTTATTTAAAAAAAAAGATCGATTATTTTATTTTAAAAGGAACATTATTATTGTTATTATTTAATATTGTATGAAATGGTGATCGTCGATAATTTGATGAAATCCATTGACATGAACAAATACTTACAGGAGTTAATTTAAATTTTGTTTTTGCACAATAATTTAAACAATAAGAACCAAAATCCCAAACAAAACGACTTTCATTTATTTCAAATATTGAACAAATGATTAATAAGAGAAGAATTTTATTCAATGACAAATTGAATAAACCAGACATTGAATTATTCTAAAAAGATTTTATTTTAATATAAAACAACAACACAAAAAGAATATTTCTTATATATGATAAACTTAAACAAATCGTTTCTCTCATTTTTTTCTTCTTCTTCTTCTTCTTCGTTCTAAGATAAAAGATAAAAGCCTATTAATCACGATTCACTGCTTTCAAAGGGTAATTTAACTGATGTCTTATTTGTGAGTTCATCTTTTTCTTCTATACTTACTAAAAATAATTTCATCGAGAAATAAGGCAAGTTATATCGACATCATTTTATAATATAATCATACTTGTGTAAATATATAAGTTTGTTTTATCCACCAACGCTTTCTTTTGTTAAACTAAAATCCATTAATATTTATAGATTTCTCTCTTTTATTTAGATAACCAACGAAACAAATATAAAAAAAAAGCTTTTTCTTAAATTTCATATATATTAATAACACAAAATAACTTTTCTTTTTTTTCATTAAAATTCTTCCGGATCATGGTTAAGACAAAAAAGTCGACCTGTAGATTCATCTTCATAAACTTCATTTCCAGCTAATGGCATTGAACATTTAAAACAAAAACAACAATCAGAATGGAAATATGAACCTTTATATTCAACATAATTTATATATGTTATACCATCACGTGTTCTCGAATTATCTAACAAAATAATAGAAAACGTTTTTAATTGAAAATAAATAATTGATTTGTCTTACGATCAACTGTTATAAGTTTTGAACAACGAGCACATTTATGATCAAATGAGAATTCATAACCAGATCCATAACATCTGAATTTCTCTAGTTTTATTTTATTTTTTTAAATTTCGAACTTACGAATAATTCTGTTTTTTTTCAATATCAATACTAGTCTCATTAGTTTTCTAAATAATAAGAAACACAGAATAAAAATGTTGAAGATTAATTGTAAATACTTACAGCTATAATATCATGAATAGACCTGTCATTTAATATTTCTTTATTTTCTTCATTTCTATTTAAATAAAATAAAATATATTTTATAAATCTATTTTCTTTAGAAAAAAAAACTAACTGAGAAAGTGAACGGCCTCTTAATCGAAATGCAAGTTGAGTATTTCCTGGAAGTTTCACCGAAGCACCTAATACAGAGCAAATCTAATTATTATTTAAATAAAATCAAATAAATAATTCTAACTTTTAACTTCTTCAACAGCAACAATTAAATTACAACATTTGATCTAAATAAATTCAATTAAATTCATCACATATTTTTCTATAAATTAATAAATTACATGTTCTCCACGTAGAATAGATTTATTATTAACTTGATTAAGAAATAGTTTGGTAAAATCATTTATGTCAAATGATTCTTTATTAAAGAATTTATTTTCTCTAATTCCAAATAATCCACGATAACCTCGAAGTGATCTAATAAATTAGAAAAAAAAAACATTCATTGATTCTTTTTTTGTTAATTAAACAATAACCTTGGTTGTAATTCGAGTACAATTTTATATATATATTTTTCTGCAGCCATTTAAAATAAATAAAGAGACAACGATATAAATGAATAGGATGTTGTTGGAGAAGAATAAAATAGATATGACGTTGTGAATATATACAGTTATCTACATCTACATATCAAAACGAACAGAATATTTAATATCACTATTTTTAACAAAGAATAACAAATCTTTCTACGATTTCATATATATATATATGTGTGTAAGCAAACATATATATTATTGGTTCGCTATTCGTTCTTCTTCTGTTGTTTTAACTTATATTGAAATGTTTTATTTCCAAGTGATGAATGAAAGGAAAGGAGATCAGTTAGGTATTTTCCTAGAATATGTTGTCTTACAAGAAATGGGAACAATGAAAGTAACTATGTCTTGTCCTATAAATACTCGCGTATTGTTCTTAAATAAACGAACTATCAGTGCGGTAGATGTATGAAACAAAATATTATCTCATTGAGTAGGTTTTATCATTTTCTTTTATTAAAATTGTTCCGGATCATGTTCATGACAAAAAAGTTGGTTTTTAAATTGATCTTGACAAAATTCTTTTCCAACTAATGATGTTAAACATATAACACAAACACAACAATCCGAATGCCAATATAAACCATTATGTTCAGCATAATTTATATATGCTAAACCATCATTTGTTATCGAATTATCTAAAAATTATATAAAAAATTTTGAATTGAAAATAAAAAAATATATTTTTATTACGATCAAATGTTATTGATTTTGAACAACGAACACATTGATGAGTAAATAATAATTCATAACAAGATACACAAACAATAGGTCGACTCCAATTTCCAGTCTTAATATAATATTCGCCAGGGGATAAACTTTTTTTACATTCACAACAATAACATCTAAATTTAGTTAGTTTTATTTTATTTTATTTTTTTTTTAAATTTCAAACTTACGGATAATTTTGTTTTATTTCAATATCAATACTAGCTTCATTAGTTTTCTAAATAATGAGAAAAACAGCATAAAAATGTTGAAGATTACTTGTAAATACTTACAGTGATAATATCACTAATAAACGATTCATTTAATCTTCCTTTATTTTCTAAAATTTCTTCATTTACTGAAATATTATTTTCTTCATTTCTATTTAAATAAAATCTATTTTATAAATCTATTTTCTTCAGAAAAAAACTAACTTGAAAAAAGGAAGACCTCTTAATCGAAATTCCACTTGAGTATTTCCTAACAATTTTATTGGAGCACCTATCATAGAAAAAAATGAAATTATTATTTAAATAAAAATCAAATAAATAATTCTAACTTTTAATTTGTTTCACAGCAACAATTAAATGACAACATTTGATCTAAATAAATTGAGTAAAATAAGTAATATATTTTAATATAAATCAATTACATGTTCTCCACGTCGAATAGGTTTATTATTATATTGATTAAGAAATAGATTTGTAAAATGATTTGTATCAAATAATTCTTTCTTGAAGAATTTATTTTCTCGAATTCCAAATAATCGCCGATAACCTCGAAGTGATCTAAGAAATTAAAAAAAAAATATTCATTAATTATTTTTGTGTTAATTAAACAATAACCTTGGTTGTAATTCGAGTACAATTTTTGATATATATTCTCCTTCTTCTTCCATTCAAAACAAAGAAAAAGGATAGAATGTTTGAAGAAGAATATAATTGATCTCACGTCATGAATCTATGCAGTTATCTCCATGTACATACCAAAACGAATAGAATATTTTTATCAGTTTATTTTAAAGAAAGAATAACAAATGTTTGTATGATTTCATATATAGACTCATTCGAATTTATCTAATCTTTTTCTTTTATTTCAAGTGATCTTTCATTGTTACTCTTTTCTTTGCTAATTATTTCGAGAGGTAAGCAATTATTTTTTTTTCCTATCGACAATTTCTCTGATTAAAAAAAGAAAAAATTTGAGAAATTCGAATAAAAAAAATGTTTGGTATGAATATTTAAAGAAAAAAGATAAAATTCTTTGAATAAAACTTATTTTTTTTTGTTTAGTGAAGAATATGACGATTGTATTGAGATGGTGGTGGTGGATTAATTTAATATTTATTTTTTTAATAAAATTTCATTCAATAAATTGTTTTGATGATTTATGTAATTATCTAATCTATCAATCTGATCAGAATATTGATATATGTTTAAGTAATCAATGTAATAAATATATTGATCCACAGTCAATTATGGTTAAACCAAATAATTGTAAAACAAATATTCTTTATCTTTCATTTTCATCATATAAAATATTTCGATTATTTATTAAACGAATTCAATGGAAATTAGGAATTTTATTTTCAACAAAATTAAATAAGAAAAATCGTTTATTAAGAATTTATTTAAATTCGATTGATTTCGATGATAAACCAACTGATGATGATCAATTAAAAGATTTAGGAAATAATATTGATTTATATGAATTATATATAAGAAATTTAACAAATAATTCTCGTTTGAATGAATCAATACATTATCATCCAAATGATTCACAATGGTTTATTATTAAAATTCAATTGTAATTATTATTTCATTTTATTTAAATTTATACATTTTTTCTTTTTCTTCTAGTATTTGTAAATCAATGATTATTTATAATGAAAAACCTTGTCCAGCTAATGTTATTCCTCCATCATATTTTGCTCCACAACGTCCATTATTAATAAAACAAATAATACCATTAGTAATTAATTCAACAATTCAATCAATATATAAACAAGACAATGAAAGATCAATTCATTTAATTATTATTGTAAAATTATTTTATATCAAATTTAATTTAATTTAATTCAAAGTCTATTTAGATATTAATTCCTTTATTAATAATAATAATAACAATTCTTCTTTCAATATTTATTTATCGAAAGTTTTTTCTAAAACAATCTTTAAGAACTTCATCAATTCCAAGTATATCAAGTAATATCAATACTAATCATAGGTAATTTTATTATTAATACAACTTCTTATCCGATTGAGTAGATTTAATTGATTTGTGAATAAATGTGAATATATTTTGAAGAGAAATTTCATATAATTAATTACTTTATTAGTTCAATTATTTTAGGAACGATTGCGAACATGAACGAAATACAAAACCATATCAAATATCCCGTTTACCATCACCACATGAAGACTCACTTTACAAAGAACGACAACGACATATATGAAGAAATTAGTTTAAATGATTATTCTTTATCCGCACAACAACGACTGACATAAAGTTCATCTTTATTTCTTTTTTAGTTTTTTATTAAGAAAATAAAAATCATCGTCATTAATTTTATTCGACTGTCCAACCTTGATTCTTGTTGAAATCAATAATATATACGAGTACAGCATGTCCAAAAAGTCATTTAACAAAGAACGACTCGAGCAAACATATGTTTAAAGTTTCTATCTATAAAGACATGCTAAAAGAGACATGATTTACTACGCATTACTATTAAACTGAATAGAAATATTTACTTTCTCACAAATAGGAAAACAATATAGAGAGCAACACTAAAGTCTTTTTGTCGATAGAAAAACATTTAATATTTTCATTACGATTTAGACAAATGAAGTGATATTTTTATGATTGATAGAAAAATGTTGAAGATTTATTTTTCAAAATACATGACCAATAGTATTTATTTAACAAATGATCTCTCTAGATATGTCTTTATGGATAGAAACTTTAAACATGACTTTATTATTGATAAAGAAATCAGTTCGTTTACTCGAGCGGTTAAGAGAAATACTCAAGGTTTATTTTTTAGTAAATGATTTTTCGGACAGCCTGTAATCTAATATTACCAACCGTAAAATCGAGAGTCGATTGTTAGTTCTCTGACATTTCTGATGGATGTCAAATGACTGAGAAATAGAAGTTCCTCAGCCACCAGGGTCCTGCGGGAACTGGAACAAGAACATTTTCTTTCAGGAACGGGAAACGAGAAACGGGAATCAAAAAAATCGTTCCCGCAGAACTCTATCAGCCACCTTTCTTGTTAGAAGGTTTATTTCTTAGTAAAATTTTTTAGATTATAGTAAAAAAACATTTAACACTGTTAAGTTACAATGCTGTTTATAATCGTGATGATTATTCTTTTACCGAGTTATTATTGCTCCCAATCATTCATAGAATTTAGTTCGTTAGGAAAAATATTTCAGCCTCAAGACTCAATTCAATTGTTGATCGAAACAACATTTGAAAGTCAAATGTTATGTGCTTTTGCATGTAACCAACAACCATCCTGTCATGCATTTGACTATGATTCGGCTTCTAAACGCTGTCGACTTTTCGAAGGTGATCTTACAACTGGTTCTATTGTATCATCTACTTCTGCAACATCAATTGTCGGTATTGTCGAACTTTTTCCATCATTATTTGTTAAAACACATAATCAATCTTGTGAAACATGTCAAGATAGTCGATATGAAATATGTTCAACAACTACAAATACATGTCAATGTCGATCGAATTCATATTGGGATGGTTCAATTTGTGCATTACAACTTTTCACTAATGATACATGTTCTCAAATCGATTCTTGTCGAAAAGATCAAAATCTCACTTGTGTCACAGATTCCCTTGGTCAATTCAATAGATGCTCATTGAGTACGTATTCTCATATCTAATCTCTTTGATCCTCTTGTTTTTATTGCAATAGATAGAGAAAAATCATAGGTAACTTCGATAAACAAATCTTTTTTTTACATAATCCATTCTGAGATAAATACTACTCACTTTGAATATTCTTTAATTTTGTTATAGTCAAGACGACTACTACCACAAATACAACTTCGACAACAACAACTTCGACAACAACAACAACTTCAACAGCAACAACTTCGACAGCAATAATAACAACAATTACTTCGACAGCAACAACTTCGACAGCAACAACAACAACTTCAACAACAACTTCGACATCAACGACTTCGACCAAGACCACTACTACAACAACAACTTCGACAACAACTATTACTTATAGTATACTTTTCTTGTTCTGCTTCTCTTTAATTTGATTTCTGATTTCTATTTCTACATATAGCTTTACCATCAACATGTCCAGTCTCGATCTCTGCAAATCAAACGTTGGCTAGTTTTACTGGTCTATCTGCGAATAGTTACAGCAATTACACGCTTACATTTACTGCTATATCATCACCTAGGACCACGCTTGGATTTGCTGTCGCAGCAAATAACAATAATGGCTGGTTTCTCGACAATGTATCTGTGCGCGAATTAGGTGGCAGCAACAATACTCAACTGGTAACAAACGGTGATTTCTCGGGCAACTTAACTGGTTGGACACTGGTAATACATACGATAATTTTATATAAACTGAACTTGATATTATTGATAGTCTAAAACAACTCTATGAGCTATTATGAGACAAATTTAGATAATTTTATCAGAGTTTTTGTGTTCAACATAATCAGTAGAGTATGACTAGTAGGTACATGGAACAATGTTAATATTATTCTCTTTGTTCCACAAAATGAAACCCGCGAGTTTTCTTTATAAATGATGACTATATAACTCAAGACTAAAAATTCATTTTTTAAATTTATTTCTAGTTATGTTCAATGAGCTGTTCTACAGCGTCAACACAAGGTAACTCTTTAGTAATATTAACTGGTTGTCCCTCGGGCTCTATAGCACCATGCTATTATGCTGAATGTAAGTCGCCGACATATGTCTATCTAATGCAATCTTTAGCAACAACTATGGGTACCATTTATAACCTTTCATTTTCAATAGCTTCATCGTCTTCAAACAGCGATAATCTGTTCGTCTTCATCGTCTAAATCGGTCGAAGATAGCAAAATGAATAGACAATATAGATTATTAGAAACAGACATACAAATTATATTTTATTATGCTTGAAATAAATAAAAACTATGCATTTGCATTAAACATACAGAATCCATGATATGAATTTGTTGAGAAAAAGGAATATTGTGATATTACATTAGAAAAGCTAATCTACCTTCACTATAGATAGAATACAGTGCTAAATTTATGTTTACTGATTGAAATTGAATTTGATCTTAAAGTAATTGTTATTATAACATCAATTTGCCACTCAACATCGAACATAGGATATTTATGAGCTTAATTTCCCACATATTGAACATGTTAGTAGATGAAATAAGAGTAATTCACATCTTATACTATTTAAAATATTTTATAATAAATATGGAAACTTCGGATTTTATCCGAGAGTTATGTGTACTGCAAAAAGTATATATGGAAATCATAGGAAAATATCAGTATTCTTTCAATAATTCGAGAATGGCTCGTCAAATTAGGCTCAACTCGACCGAGATCTTGATGAGACTGAATTGTGTAGAAAATTTCATCAAAATCTACCTCTCCTTTCGAAAGCTATCGTGTATACTGGCGACCGGGCACACTGATCGATTCTAGAGTGTACTCATTTTTTGAGTACACAAAATCAAGTTTATTTATCTTTTAAAAATATTTGAGTTTCATATTTTATGCTAACTAACAATCAATAGAGTGAATATTTACCTACAGAAAATATTATTTAATCGATTCATCCGAAAAACTTTTGTTCAATTTATAATTTCTTCATAAAAATACAGGAATTGTTTCACAATTTAAAACCTTATGATTCAAAAATTATTAGAATGGAAAATCAATGTAGACCTAGAAATTTTTGTTGTCTTAAGACATAAAATAGTCGAATGTTAAATATCTATTCAAATAGAATTGCACACATATGAGATATGAATATATTTAAATGTAACATATAATAAAGAAACATTTTCAATAAATATTAATTTGCCACTCGAGGAAACTTTGTTAATTATTACAGAAATTATTTCTAATATTAAAAAAGTCATATAAATTGTGTTATTTATGATAACTACATAAAGATTTATTTAAAAAAGAATAAGTTGAAACGATAACTGTTTATTTTAACAATAAGATAATTCTATGAATATTAACTTTATTTTATTTTGAATTTTTTCTTATGAAGAAAAAAGTAAATAAGATTAAAATCGTTGAACCGTTGATATTAATTCAATTCGACTATCGGTTATTGATTTTTGTTTAAATCGATAATCTCTATTGTGATAATTATATAAAATAAGAGCAATTATAATAAGAATAACTGTAGATACAAATGCAATAAGACTTGTCTAAAATATATTTTTATTTAATAAATAAATCAATGAAATATCTTACTAGAATAATAATATTAAAAGAATATTTTTGCTGATTTAATTGATGATTGAGAAGTGTTATTTGTTGAGGACATGGAGATTGTGGAATACTTTGAATACTTTTAACTAATTCCCATTCAACTCTTTCATATTTTGAACAATTAAATATTAATCTTAATGTATCAATAAATTGTTGTTCATTACTTAAAAAGAGATTTTCATCAATGAATAATTGTAAATTATTATTTGAAAGATTTCCCAAAAAATTTAATTCATATGTATCAATATTTGATAAAGAATTTGCTAAAAGACTTAATTGATCAAGTTGAAATGATTTATTATTTTCCAATGAAGATAAAAATTCAATTTGAAGAAGACGTTCAAGATTTGGACGACCCAATGAAAAAAATGAAGATAAATAAATTTGTTTTGATGTTGTTGAAAGAAGAAAATTAGAATAATTTGAATAAGATGAAAATTTTAATGATAAATAATTTGTTTGACAATGAAGATTTTCTAATGATATTATATCTGTATGATTCGAGCATTCTTCATCTAAACACCATGATTGACTTCCATTAGAATATAAGACACGAAAATAACAATCCGTTTCATTTTCAAATGAAAAACATATTAGAATTAATTGAACAAATAAGAAGACAATCAACAACATTATATTTTCTTTCAAACGAAATTTTATTTTAAAAATAAAAGAACAATTAACAACATGTCAGAGATACTAACATATAGATAATTCATTCTTTTTTTTTCGCATAGATTTGTTTATAAATCAAACATTCTCTCACGAAAGAACAAGAAAAGAATAACATTCACAATGATTAATGAACTATAAACATTTTCAAAGTTATTTATTACTTCATCGTATACGAGGACAGAAATTTATTCTCATAGATTAGATTTCAATTAAGAAAAGATTTTTTTTCATTTAGAAATAAAAAATCGTTCCCATCATAAATTCTATTCTATTTATTTAAATCTTATTGATTTGCGAGTTTAATAATGTTTATCAAGTACATATTATACAATTAAGATACATAAAAAATGTTTATAAATCAATTAAAGTTTTAATTCCATCTAAAATTGTTTGAACACGTCTATCTGTTGTCGTAATATCAAAAATTAATTTATTTGGTACAAATGCAAATGTAAGTTGTTTATCAAGAGAAGCAAATGCAATACTTCCACCCCAACCTAAATATAAGAAAAAAAATGTGATTAAAAATTCTCATGAAATCAATTTACCCCAATGTCCAAAAACTTTTCCAAAATCGTTTACAACTGTTTCATCTAACATAAAACCACCTTGACTAAATTTTGTTAATTTATTATCAAGAATTTTATCAAATTCATTATCTGGTGTATTATTTAATATAGATTTTGAGAGAGTTTCAGTTGTTAAAAAATTTTCAGTAAATATTAATGAAGCATAAATTTTTGCTAATGATCGAGCATTTGTAACAACATTGACACATGATAAACATTTACTTGTACAATCCATTGGTGTTGTTTTTACAAGACCATTCATTGTAAAGGTTCGCTCTTGTAATTCACTATTAAGAAAAAAGTAACATATGTCTTAGATAAAATTATTTCTCTACCTTAGAGGGACGTGATTTTCATCCTTTTTTATTTGAATTGGTGGTATACATGATGATACACGAGTTTTATATTGTTCAGGTAAACAATTGACAATAAAATATTCACAATTATCTATGTGTTGAGTAATTTCTTGCTGAATAAATTCTCCTATTGAACGATGTTTTGGAATATCAATTCGACGAATTAATTCATTAACTAAATAAGCAAAAGTTAATGCATGATATCCATGACCACCAATATCAGGTTGCCAATATGGTTTTTGTTTAGCCAAAAGATATGTAATTTTTGTTGGATCTATATTAAATTAAATTTTCTATCTTAATTTTCTTTTCTTTCTATTTACCATCAAGAATATCTTCAACATTCAAAATATGATCATCATCATTATCAATAACTGTTAATCCAGCTCGATGTGATAATAAATCTTTAACTTTAATATTTTCTTTTCCATTTTGTTTAAATTCTGGCCAATAAGTTGAAACTTTTTCTTCATAATTTAATATTCCTCGTTGAACACATAAAGCTAATGCTGTAGCCATAACACCTTTTCCTGTTGAATACACTGGTTGTAATGTATCATGAGTATATAGTCTTCTATCATTTTCTAAATCAAACCATCCACCAACTAAATCAACAACACATTCTCCACGATAAAAAATACAAAGTGAAGCACCAATATCGAGATTTTCAATAAAATTTTGATGAAATAAATCACGAATAAGTTTCCATGATTGAGCACAATAACCTGATATATTATCTTCTTTATCGGACATATTTTTAATGATTGAACAAAAACATTATATCTATTGGGTTATTAATTTCGTTCAATCAATATCTTATTTGAATAGATGGCATTCGTTATTAAGAATAAAAATTGCATTATGTTTGGAAAAGTGAATAAATCTCTTTTATGTAAGAAAGTATGTGGGAGTCATGTGACAGTAATACTCATACTCATACAAAGATAACCAACCATTTCAAGTAGTTAATAAAACACTGATATTTATTCTTTTTTTTTCTTCTTTTTGTTCGACTCTTTTTATTGATATATGTTGTGTATCTAGTTTATCATGAAGATGTGCACAAATATGTGTTCTTTTTATTTTATTCTTCATTTCGAGTTGCCACTATGTCAACATCATCGTCTAGTAAGGCAAGTATTAAATCCTATTTATTATTATTAATATTTGTAAATGATTATCTATTTAGTATATTCGTCCAATATTATTCATTTTATTGGGTGCATTGGTAGTATTTATTCCATCTCTAACAATTCTATTAACAAAGAAGAGTAAATGTCCAACTCCACCTGATCCATCACCAGAAGCATGGAATGCTAGTGATTATGAATCGAATACTGATTATTATCGAAAATTAGAAAGTGTACATAATCTAACTCCATTAGATAATCTTCGTATGGATCGATTATCATCACCTAGATTTTGTCCTGGTGATAGTTCAAAAATAATTTATCTAAGAAGACAATATCATATGCCAGATATAAATGGATCATCAACAACATTACATTGGGTTGATATGAGTGATCCACTTTTACCAAAAACTATTCACTTAACACGACCAATATGGGGGATTCATGATCAACAGGTAAGAAAGAGAAACAAACAAATTAGAAAATATTAATTTAAAATAATTTTAGTTTTATTGGATTGATAAAACAACAATACTTTTTCTATCTAATCGAGGAACATCTGGTCTTAATCAAATTTTTCAATTAAATCTTCCTTCTGATATATTAGGAATCAATAATTTTCTTGAACCAATTCAAATAACTGATTATCCATTATCTATTGATAATTTATTAGTTAATCGACAAGCTTCTCGTCTTGCATTTAGTTGTCAAGTCTATGCTAATTTATCAATTGAAGAAACAGCTGATCATCAAGCTAAGGAAAAAACAAGTGGTAGTCTTGTTTATAAATTTGATAAATTATTTATTCGTCATTGGGATGAATATATGACAGGTCCACGTCATCATCCATTTGTTGTTTCAATTCAACGAGATTCACATGAAACATTTCGATTTCAATCATCACCTCAAGATGTTCTTTTTGGTATTGATAGTGATTCACCAACACGTCCATTTGGTGATGCAAAAGCACAATGGTCATTTAGTGCTAGTGGGAATTCATTTGCTTTTACACGACAATATGATGAAACAAGTGAAGTAGCATGGTCAACTAATTTAGATATTTTTACAATTGATGTTAGTAAACCAAATATACCACCAGTATGTATTACACGTGACAATCATGCTGCTGATACTGATCCAAAATATTCACCTACTGATGAACATATCTTAATCTATCGAGCACAATCAGTACCTGGTTATGAATCAGATCAATTTAAATTGAAATTATATGATGGTAAATTATTTATTATATAAAAAAGAATCGATATTTTGACTTTTTTATTGTTGTTGTTAGGTACACAAATAAAGACATTACTTGATGATTGGGATCAAAGTATTCAAGTTACTAAATGGTCAGATAATGGTCAATCAATTTTTCTTGAATTAGGTGAACAAGCACAGCATCTTATTTATCAAGTATTAAATGTTTTTACTCCAAATCCAACAGTTGTTCGTCGAGTAGCAGATAATGGAAGTTGGCATGATATTAATGTAGATCCAACAGATGATCAAACATTACTTTTAACTTTTGAAAATTTAATTGAACCATTAAATATTGTTTTACAAAAGAATCAATTATTATTTCCAGTAACAACACATAATGATATGTTAATCAATCGAACACAATGGAGTGATAGTTATGAAGCATTTTCATTTCAAGGTGCACGAAATGAAACAGTATGGGGATGGCATGTTCCACCAATAACTGGCACTAGTCAAAAAGCACCACTTGCCTTTTTAATTCATGGTGGTCCACAAAATAGTTGGTATAATACATGGGGTCGGGGATGGAGTTTTCAATCATTTGCTGCACAAGGTTATGCTGTTATTGCTATTAATTTTCATGGTTCTGATTCATATGGACAAAATTTTACTGATAGTATTACCGGTGAATATGGTACATTACCTTATGAAGATCTTCAATTAGGATTGACTGCTGCTTTAGAACAATATCCATATATTAATGAAAGTCGAGCTATTGCATTAGGTGCTAGTTATGGAGGTTTTATGATTAATTGGATTGCTGGACATCCTGAAATGAGTCATCGTTTTCGTGCTCTTGTTAATCATGATGGATTATTTGATATGAGAGAAATGGCTTATGCTACGGAAGAATTATGGTTTACTGAACATGATTCAGGTGGTTTTACTCAATATCAAAATCCTGAAGCTTATGAAAAATTTAATCCAATTAATCATGTTGC
>CAJNOI010000447.1:9819-49879 GCA_905250115.1 Adineta steineri | reverse complement strand
CAATTATCATATCCATTATGCGAGTATAAAATCCATTCGAAACTATTCGTTGTTACAACATTATCATGTTGAAAAAAGAACATTAATATTCCACAAAGAATTACAAACATTATTCAGTATTAACTTGTCAAAAAGAATTCTATTTAGTATCAATTGGCGCAATTGATAATATACGTGTTAAATAAAATTTTAGCAGTATTTAACAATTTATCTTTATGTCATGATTAGTTATATTCAAAATAATATAGTAAATATCACGTCTGTCATTATAGACATAATTTCCGTCATATTAAACGTCACATAACTAAAATAAATATCGTTTTATCAATAGTAGAGGCATGCATCATCTCTATTTTTTAACGTTCAGTTGATCACATCTTGTATATATAAGGCATGGGCGATAAAAAAGGTTCTCACACTCTCAAAATTCATTTATTTAAATGTCAGAAAAAAAATCTATATTTGATAAGTTCTGAACGAGGGTGTGGATGTAGGTGATGAGAGATATTTCACTGATACCGACACCCATACCCCTTAAAAACTCGTTATCTGAACAAGAATTCATCCAAAATACTAAATTCGAAGACAATAAGAAAATCGACTGTTTGGCAATTTTACTATCGCGATACCTTTATTCCATTCGATCAATCTTCCACTATATAATAAAAGGCATACTTTGATAGAGAATTTCAAGAGCTATCGAATGGCATAATTACTTTTCTCAACAAGCCGTTTTCGAGTCTAAAAAGAGATGAAACATGATGGCTAACTTTTACTTTCCAGGGATATATTATTTTTTTTCATTGTGATAACTGAAATCTAATTTGATTTTTATATTTTATTTCCTAGAATAATTCTTGAATATCATAACAATTTACTAATATGATTTAAATATTTTTTAAACAACTTACATTTTCTTATGTTAAATTATTATTCGAAAATTCTTTTCATTTTTTCAAAATAAACAAAACAAGATATTGTTTTAAATTCAATAATTCTACAGATTAACTATTTTTTATAGGAGAAACAAATTCTATAAATTAGTTAAGATAATTTAATAATAAAAAATATCAACCTATTTTATAATATTAAATATACTATTGAAATTTATTTTTATTTTTTTCAAATATTTCATGTTTTATTATCATTTGATATGCATAGATGAACATGAAGATTGAATAAATTATTTTTCTCATATAAATATCATTAATATAGATTGTGCAAAGAAAGATGTGTTGTGAGAAATGGGATAATAATATTAACTAAGTATAATTTTTTTAATTCATTATATATATCACACTTATATTCGAAAAAAACTGCGATTGTATAAAAAATCATAGAATCTTTTATTACAAGACGATGGATTGAATATCTCGATTACAGATATTGTATACTATGACGATTTATGTGTATTTAAACGAACATATGCCATTGGCTTTGATTGCATCGCATTGTTAGTTTGAAAGTGTGATGTTTATATATATTGAACATTTACTTGCATTGGCATATAATTGTTTTTGGTGATAAAATGCGTCATTTTTGTTTGCTTCAGCTACACATTGTTAAAATGGCAAGTATGATAATGGTAAAAGTAACTCTCATTGTGTTAGTTTATATGTATTAAGAAACAAATGTTTTAATTATAAGACTTATAATGTATCCTTCAATTCTTTGGTTTTTACCAATCGTTGCAATAATATCAATCAGGATTTTGTAGAAACTGCTAAATACACTGTAGCTAAATATGGATGTGAATATTACAGTTACTCTACACCCTTAAAATTGATTTCTTGATAATCTTAAATTTAAAATAAAATAATTTGATAGAATATTTAAAATATGATTAGATTAATATATAAATAAATAATAATTATCTATTCTCTTTCATTTCTACAATAAAAATATTTTAAGATTTTTTCTATACTTAATTATAATCAAAAACCTTGAAAAGAACAATTATTAAAGATTTTATAGATATAGGCTTAAATATTAATTTTAGTAATTAAAATAATTCTTTATTATGAACTAAAAAGATTATATTTTCTTTTTCTATTTAAATTCTTACTAATCAATACATTCATTTTATTCTAATTATTTTTCATAATGAAAGTATTATTAAATACATGTTCAAAATAACAAAATTGTATATTGAAAGTTTTCTTTTCTAATTAAAATAAACTTTTCTAGAATTATTAATCGAATCAATCATTCTAATAGTTTGTTTTTTTTTATAAAATAAGATATTCTTTTTATATTTTATACATTTATTAAAATGATTTATGTTATTTTAGAATCAATTAAATTAATTCTGTTGAATATTTTCAATTCATTTTTTTAGTTTAATTATTTATTAAAAATAATTAAGAGGCTTTAGATTTTTATTTTATCAGAAATAAAAAATAAAATAGATTTCATCTTGTTATTAAATCATCCGAATATTTTCTGAAAAATTTTAATTATTTATGGTTTAATATTTAAAATTGATTGTAATTCTAGTATATGAAGTGTTTTATTGTATGATTCTAAAATCATTTTAGAATTTCAAATAAAATTAATTCCAGATATTATTTTAACTCATTAATCAATTAAAAAGAGTACGAGTGTTGATATGACAATACTATAACAAAAACTGAAATTCAGACTCTCACATCTCTCAAGATGGTTTAAGTTTATCTTCCATATGTACAATCAATAAGTTAACAGATACAAATCGATTTTTCACATCTTTTTTAATATGAATATCGCTAGAGAAGTTCTCGTGTAAATCAATCGGATATTTTAAAAATATTAGAAAAATTTAATATAAAGAAAAAAACATGCAAATGACTCAACACTCGTACTTGGAAAATACCCACTAGATAAGAAAAAAATTGATATGAAGTAAAAATCGATGTAAAAGAGATAAACAAGAACAGAAAAAAAATGAGAATACGAGGAGGTGATATGAAAGAGAAAAAAACACACAAGCATATATACAGAAAAAAAATGAAAATGGTATACTCAGGTTTTTAATAAAAATAAGTGTTTATATACATATGTGTGCAGACGGCTAGTCGACTATGTACAAATGTGCACATAGGTAAACGGGTATTTATACACAGGTAGGTATAACCATTTCATTGGTAAATATAAAGTTATATTATTATTTCATATGTATTTCTTTATTAATATAAACTAAATATCATATTGTTTAAATAATTTTATTTAACTCCATATTATGCAGTATTTTTAAAATAAAACTCGTAGTGTAATCGAGTGGATGCTTGATTCATCTTTTATATATCTTCTAACAGAGTCATTATGATGATATATATATATATATTATATTCTGGTATCGAAAACGATGAAAGGATTGCTTCATTTATTTTTCATTATATTTCGTTGAGGTATATTTAACACTCACAGGTTGGATAATATTCAGAGAACAGAAAAATGATAACAATAAAAATTTGCATTAAAATTAGTTCGTGATTTTGATTTTTAATCAATTTCACTGGTAATTTTGATGTAAGTTTGCATTTTAATTCATGAAAATGAGCTGTATAAAAAATAATGCCAGTTTCATCATCAAAAATGTCTTTTTGGTTATGTTTTCACACCCAAGTCCTCATTTTCTTATTTCCGTGAGTAGTCAATGCATCAATTAAATCTTTCTTGAATTATTTCCATTTATCAAATTCCTTCACAAAGAAAGAATACTTATCGTGATTCATTTTTCTGAATGAAGAATTCCGACGAATACAAATAAATCCTTAAATTTAAGTATATTACCAAAATAAACTTTCTTTCGAAGTAGATATTGAGAATGAATATGATAGACTCTTTAATATTATAAAAGTATTTATTTAATACTATAAATGAGATTATATTAAAACGATCCATCTGATTATAAAATTAACAATTTATTTGCTTTGATTTGTAAAAGTATTTATAAGCTCAATAAATAAAAGATTATACTGAGGATCTATTGATTTATCGTAATGATGGTAATGTTTTCAAAGTGCAAACTATCAGACTTTTCAAGTTTTGAAACGTCACAGTTTTTGAGATAATTAAACAACAAAAAACAATTTCTTTTTATAAGTAGTTGGCAGAGAAAATGACACAATCAAGAGAAAAGAAAAGTACTGATACTAGATGGTTTTCGTTTACACCATTGAAAGTAATGAAGTCTAACCATTTCTTTCGAGATATGCTTTGAAATTAATAGATCTTTATTTAATTTAATATTTTTCAATAATTGTATAACTTTACTACTTAATTTATATTTGATTTATATATAATAAAACAAAATTAACAAAATAAAATAATAATTACCTTTTTATCTATGATTTTTTATTTAATAATGACAGAACGTGCGATGAAACTCAAGTAGAATATACGCATTAAAAGTAGCATGTTGTGTGTATAGGCTATTTATTCTTTTTTAGATATTAATAGTTCATATTTGACACACAACGTAATATTTTTCTGCGTATTCATTATTATTTTTTAATACAAGAACGTACTTATACATCAATCAATAAATTATCAGTGTTACAACATCTCATTTAATCAGTAAGTTAAAAAAATACTGAGTTCTATGCATTTTTGTACAACCTGGAAAGCGATGACAATATCTAGTAAAAAATAAGACATTTATTTCTGTTTTCAGACTATCTATGTAGAAAAAGGTTCAACAAATTAGATTAAAATCGAATTAAAATAATGCCCTTTTAATTTATTTTTTATTAGAAAAAAATCAGTTTCTGACGCATTTTGAGGATGTGGGTGAATGGGTATTTGTTCCATGATTACTTATATGTACACCCAAATGAAGATAATACTGTCGTCAGAGAACTATAGCTCTTCTTGTCTTTAATTAGTCTACTCATTATAGGAAATCAGTAATCAACTAGCATAACAAATGGCATTCACACGAAGAGGACGCTTTGTGGACACTTATACTTCAAAACGGCAACAATATGATTGGAATCCAATATCTGGGTATAAAGATCGGGATGTTAAGTCATTAGAAGAAGCTGTAGAAAGCATCGTTCCATTTGTCGGCAACGTCATGGGGTATGCAGCGGAAGCTAAACAAAAATGCACAAAAAATACTCAGTTGACAATAAATGAATCGGCGGCAATCTATCTTTACACAATGGATACACTTTTCTATGAGAAACTCAACGAAGCTCTTCGATATGAAAATCCACCCGCGCTGAAACCATGGTTCGACTTTTTGAAATTGTTTTTCATTGCTCTTGCGAAATTACCTTCTCGTTCAACTACAGTGTGGCGAGGCGTTGCGAACATTATTGGCTCCAACTTTGGTAAAGATCATATATTCACTTGGTGGAATGTGACTTCATGTTCGTCGAGTGCTAGACTTGCTGGAATTTTTGCAAGTCAGCAGGGTACTCTGTTTTGTATTAATACTAGTTACGGCAAAGATATTGCTGAGTACTCATGGAACAAAGGCGAAGAAGAAATCATTCTTATGCCTGGAACTCGCTTGTGCGTCAAAGACACAACGTTTGATGTTAATGGTTTCTCCGTCGTTCATTTGAAAGAATGGTTCGTATGTGTGAGAAATATTACAGGGTTCGCAGCGATCCTTCTTTCTTCAGAGCATCCTTCGTATACTACAAAATCCTTTTTTCTTTCTTTTTTTAATTTTCATACAAACACCCACTTAGAATTATCGCAAAACATGAGGTATGGGTGTGGCTTATTTATCTATTAACCACACCCGTCGTAGTGATTACTTCTTGAAAATGTTAGTGCCAATCAATTTACTTGAGGATCTGAGTTCGACAGTCGCATCCTCTCCACTCCTTCACGTAGTTCAAGCGTTGCAAGATATAGTAGTATCCGCGTATCAATGACTATGACATTACAACTTTCTCTTCAATTACCATCTGTCTATTCTGTAGTTTTGAATCCATATCTTCTAGCACTTCGATTCCTGAAGGAAAACATGTCATGATATCCTATGATTCGAATAATCACGAAACTGTATCCAAAATTTATCATTATCTACAACTCGTACATATACCACTTTGGCTCAATGAACAAAAAGAAACGACCAATGATCTAAAGAAAAGGTAAGATCTTTTGCATTATTTTCTTTCTCTAAATACTGTAATTATACTGTTCTTTTTCACAGTTTGGCTGAAGGAGTAGAAAATGCTGCAGTCGTTTGTTGTTTCATGACTTCGGATTATGAAACATCTTACTTCTGCCAACTTGAATTGCAGTATGCACAGAAGCGGCAAAAACGAATCATCCCATGTATGCTCACTGATCTAAAAGTATGGAAACCTTCGAATTGGTTAGAGCCAATAACTAAGCACCTCGCACCGATCGACTTTCGCAACGTCTCTGAACCATCAGCCATGCAAAGAAAGGTGTGGGAACTTATTGATCGAATAGAAGATCAATCTCCAACACCTCAAGATATACCGCCACAAGTAGTTAACCGACCAAGCTATCTATTTCAACTGATTAAGTATGAATATATACGAAATAGTCGTATTGAACGTTTCATGAATCCAGCCAAATCATTTCCGATCGATCAAAGTTACATCAATTTGGCCATAGTAGAAACTAAAGATCAGCAAGAAAAAGAAAAGAAGCTTCGTGATTCTCAGCACAACGATGCGATTATAGAAGCATTTGAAAACATTCATGGTATCAAGACTCCAATAGATATTGAAAACATTTTCAAAACATGCAAGAATCAAACAAGGAATGTCCTCGTATTCGGCCGAGCTGGTATTGGAAAATCAACATTTTGTCAATACATCGCCTATCAATGGGCAACTGGTATGATTTGGCAGGAATATGAACTGATTGCTTTGATTCCATTGCGTTCATTGACAGCAGATCACTATCCTATATTACCAGCTGGCAGTAACTATTCTCTAATTGACGTTTTGAGAAAAGAGTGCTTTTCTTTCGATCTATATTTATCAGAAAAAGATGAAAAACAATTGCAAGAACAGTTTTACAACAGTCGCATTCTTTGGCTTTTAGATGGGTATGATGAAATCGTACAAAATGTACCTGCACATCTCAGAAGTTTATTGAATGATCAATTACTCAAGACCCCACATCATATCATAACATCTCGTCCATACATGAATACTTTATCGTATTCTGTACAATTAGAAATTACAGGCTTCACAGATGAAATATTTCCAAGTATGTCAAACAGTTCTTCGATCAAATTGGAAATGAAGCACAGAATTCATCCGCTGACGATGAAAAAATCTTAAGCTTTCTCAAACGTAATCTTAGGATTCATGGTATTGCACACATTCCCATTAATTTAGAGCTCATCTGTAGTGTTTGGAGTAATACAAATTGGGCAACAACAAAAACAATGACGATAACGATGCTGTACGATACATTGACCGAATGGATATTTCGTCGATATCTAGAAAGACAACGAGAAATCTCTACTGATTTATTATGTGAGAAGGAAGTTTATGAAAAATGCAAGAGCGAATTAGCATTTTTAGAACGTCTGGCTTTTCTTGCGATGCAAAAAAACATTATAATTCTGCATCCAGATCTACTGCAACAGGCACAAAATGACACTAACTGCTCATTAACCCAGAATCGACACTTACTTAATATTGGCCTACTAAAATCACTTACAAACCATCATGGCGTTGGGACACGAATCGAAGCAGGAAAAGATCATTACTTTGTACATCTTAGTTTTCAAGAATATTTTGCAGCACGGTACTTGGTCACTGCTCTCAACGGCAAAAAACCTCACAAAATGATCGAATTTATCCACGGTCATAAGTACGACCGACGCTTTGAATTAATGCTGAACTTTGCATCGGGTATTATCGCAAACAGCTACAGCATTGAATGTAACGACATATTCTGGGACACGATCTCAAGAGAGCCATTAGATAAGGTTGGCATAAGACACATGCGAATTGCCACTTCTTGCTTAGAAGAGGCACATCATAACGAAAAATTCCAACAATATAAGGAATTAATGATCTATATAACCAAGTATATAGAATATGCCGTGCACTCAAAGTATGAAGTGATACGCACCTACCTAAACGAGACTTTATGCAGAAGTCCCTCGATAGTAAACAAACCAGAATTAGTTGAAACTCTCACTACGCTTTTGCGAACCGACAACGAACGCACGTTGCAGAATGCCATCTCATTTATAATTGAACTACCACTTTATGATCCGCCGCGGCAGTTCATCCAGTTGCTAGTGACCGCACTAGAGAATCCCAGTGATTGTATACGAGAGAACACATGTAAACTCCTTGGTCAGCTAGGCGACAAAGCAGCAACGAACACCGTCATCGTAGCTCTGATTACCACATTGAGCGATGAGCATTTGATTGTCAGGCGAGAAGCTTGCGAAACCCTGAGTCATATAGCTGAGAAATCAACAAAAAACGACGTAATCGCAGCTCTGGTGGCTGCACTGGGTGGTACCAATAATACTCTCAGAAGTAAAGCATGTGAAGTACTCGGCCAGATGGGTGCAAAAGCAGCGACGAAAGAGGTGATTGCAGTGCTGATGACCGTACTAGGGGATACCGATAATATTGTCAGAGAGAGAGCATGTGAAGCTCTCGGCCATATGGGTGAAAAAGCAGGAACGAACGATGTGATCCCAGTGCTGGTGATGAAACTGACAGATGCGGGTTGGATTGTCAGAAGTACGGCATGTAAAGCTCTCGGCCAAATGGGTGAAAAGGCAGCGACGAAAGAGGTAATCGCAGCGTTGATGACCGCACTGACGGATGCGAATGATATTGTCAGGTGTGAAGCATATAAAGCTCTCGGTCGAATAAGTGAAAAGGCAGCAACGAACGAAGTGATACCACTGCTCGTGGCCGCACTGAGAGATCCGCATGATATTGTCAGAGTGAGAGCATGTGAAGCTCTCGGTCAGATGGGTGGGAAAACAGCAACAAACGACGTAACCGCAGCGCTGGTAACCGCACTGGGGGATACCAATAATATTGTCAGAAGTACGGCATGTGAAGTTCTCGGTCGAATGGGTGGAAAAGCAGCAACAAACGACGTAATCGAAGCGCTGATCATTACACTGGGTGATTCCGATAACATTGTGAGAAGTAAGACATGTAAAGTTCTTGGTCAGATGAGTGGAAAAGCAGCAACGAACGACGTAATCGCAGCTCTGGTGACTACAATGGGGGATACCGATAATTTTGTCAGAAGTATGGCATGTGAAGTTCTCGGCCAGATGGGTGAAAAAGCAGCAACAAATAGCGTACTCACAGCGCTGATCACCAAACTGGGGGATACCGATAATATTGTCAGAGAGAGAGCATGTGAAGCTCTCGGTCATATGGGTGTAAAAGCAGGAACGAACGACGTAATTACAGCACTGATGAAAGCATCATGTGATCGACATCAACATGTCAATCCCTATGCACTTAAAGCGCTCCGTCAGATATGTCAAACAGCAGCATTACACGACGTTATCCCGGTGCTGGTGACCGCATTGAGAGATGTTAATGAAGGGGTTAGAAGTAACGCATGTCAAGTTCTCGGCCAGATGGGCGAAAAAGCAGCAACGAGCGAAGTGATCGCAGGTCTAATTACCGTACTGAGATTTGCGGGTCGTTGTATCAGAGGAGAAGCATGCAAAACGCTCGGCCAGATGGGTGAAAAAGTAGCAACAGACGATGTACTCGCAGCGCTGGTGGCTGCATTGAGAGATGCGGATGATAATGTTAGACAGCGGGCATGTGTCGCTCTCTGTCGGATTTGTAAAAGAAGAGCAACAAACGACATAATTATAGCGCTGGCGGCGAGACTGAGGGATGCGAATTGGATTATCAGACTTAGCGCATGTGACGCTCTCGGTCAGATGAGTGTTAAAGCAGTAACGAATGATGTAATTGTATCGCTGGTGAACACACTAGGAGATGTGAATGAAGATGTCAGACAGAGGGCATCTGAAGCCCTCGGTCGCATCAGTGAAAAAGAAGTAACGAACTACATGATGGCCTTGTTGGTAGATGCATTAAAAGATGAGAACACCAGACAGAAGGCGTGTGAAGCTCTTGGTCGAATCGGTGGTAAAGCAGCAACAAGTAGCGTTATTAACGGACTATTATGTATCGATGATTATTATGCTTACGCAGCAGTGGAAAATATTCTGATATCTGCGTCCTCGTTGTCTAATATAGATTCGAATACAGTTTTGAAATTATTTGATTTCTGGAAGCAGCAGGAATGGCGGGTACGTGATATACCTATAGAAAAGATGATGGAAGCGTACGTGTGTACAAAAATTGCTCAATGGTGCCCTATTATTGGTTTGCATACCCTTCGTACCGCTTGTGGTGTTACTATTATTGGACAGAGGGTTATTGTTTACGGCAACTCTAATCCAATAGCGTTTGACATGCCGAGTTGTACACTTTGTGATGACTTAGCTGGCGTGTTTGCTAATCAAAGTGGTCTGGCTTTTTATCTCCCAACAAGTCCTAGAAACGCCGTTTTATCGTTTAACCCTTTGAGGTCCAAGTTATTTTTCTTCATCTTCAAAGGTTTCGTGCTCTTCTGCAGCATCGTTCTTTTTGTCAGAGTCATTTTGATCATCAGAGGATAACCCGCTTGCATCACTTTCTTGATTAGGATCCATTTATTCGGTTTCGAAACGATTTGTAATATAGAGAATTATCTAGAAAAATTCGATATTTCAATCTGAACATACGTTAATTTTCGTAGATAGAATATGATAGAAAATGCCCTCTCAAACACATTTCGAATCTTTCGTAATTCAAAGTTAATTTTCCGTCATACACAGTTCGGGAAGGTTCTAGAAAATTTAACTATCAAACATGTGTGGCAAAAATGCTACTACGGGACTCAAGGGGTTAATAAGTCATTGTAGCTTGTTTTGTACGAAAACGACAAAGAATACTTTATCAATCATTTTTTTTCTTTTTGGCAGCGTTATATATGTTAAATCACTACTGAAACGATTGTATGCGCGAATAAGATTTTTGTAATAAATGGCAAGAAATGTTTTTTACCACGTTTATGATCAATACATACTTGTCTAAATGCTCAAAATAGATTAAAAGTTTTACTGAATCTGTGGTTCTGTTAATTATTATTATTTTAAAGTGTATGTGAAAGATATTCAGATTGTTTGCAACTTCAATATATCTTTATTAGCTCACAAGTTATATTTGTAAAAATTATCTTCTATAGATTTACTTAAGTAGAACTTTGCGTAACATTTAAATTACATGAATCAAAATCATGTACTAATACGAAGATTAGGAGGTCGAATGAATATATAAGAAGAGTTTATGATATCTAATTGTGAATTATCACATTGAGATCTCAACGTTTCGATGACGTTCGAATGATAGTCATACGTTGTAACAAACAGAATATCGTTCGTCGGCTTCGACTGAATAGTGAAGGCGATTTATTCACGATTTTATCTTGTTATGAGAGTCGATGACAGCATCAATCGCATTCACACAAATCTATTATGATGGTGTATATCTTTTATGCAGCTCAATCAGAAAATCAATATATCTTTCACATTTTAAAGAAAAGTGTGAAATCAGCACAAAAAAAATAAAAGAAAATATTTTGTCGTATCGATTAAATAGTATATGGTTATAATATTATTTTTGAAAATAAAGAATATACTCCAAAATGTTTTACTTGATAATTATTTAGAATTTCATCGGCATTTAAAGATTCCATAAATTTATTCAATCGTAAAATACTATCAAACCTTGTTGGAATAAGATAAACCGTTAATGTTTTTAAATTTTGAAAATGTTTCAATATTTTAATCACATGATTTGCATGACATTGACATATTTGTTGATTATAACATAAATACAATGATATATATTGAACATTTGACCAATACATATAACTTATTTCTGGTAAATAATCCACATCTGAATGTATTTTTATATCTAAATATTGAATTTTTTTATTAAATATTTCCGCTACTTGATTATCTATTGAAATTAATTCTTTTGACGATAAAATTAAATGTTTTAAATTTGGTAATCGATACAAAATCCAATCTTTTACATTTTCATTATATTCACATGTTGTAACATTATCGAATGTAATATTATTTCTCATTTCATTCTTATTCGAATCGCATGAAGTAAATTTAATTAAATTTAATTTCGGCATTTCAATTTTCAGATCTTTTAAAAATTGAAAATTATATTTTTCTGTTAAACATAATTCAAGCGACTTAACATTAGAATACCATAATCGAGAATTCGTTTTAAAATTATTTGAAAATTCATAAAGATAATCAAAATGAAATGGTAATGTATAGAAATATTTCTCATGCACACCAAATCTCCAATTATGATCCAACCAAAATTGATTTTGAAATCCTAATAAAAAATTATCATTATCAATCGGACACTCATTTAATTTTGCATAGAGATGAAATTGTTTTAATTCAATCATTGTTTGTAAAAATTGTTGAAGTTTAATACTATTAAATGGTAATTCATCTATTGTTTCAATATTTAAATCAACTAAATCAAGTGATAACGAAATTAATGATGATGAAAATTGTTTAATACCATTCATTAATTGATTAAAATCAATTAAATCATGACCTAATTTTAAATTGAATTGTTTTAATTTAATATTAGTTCGGTAAATTATTCCTTGATATGTAATTGGTGGTGATGTTTGAATATTTAAATATTCTAAATTTGGTGTATAGGATAATAATTTAAATATATCATCAAAATCACTTAATATTAATGTTAATGAATGTAAATTAGAATTGATTTGTAAACTATTATAATGTGTGATAGATAATGATGAACGTTTAAATGGATATTCAAATATTTTTAATGAATTATTTGAATTGAATATTTTTCTAAATAAATAATTTTGATCAATTAAATCAAAATAATAGAATTGATCACAAAATAATTTCTTTTGTTTTAATTTAAATGTATGTAAATTATTAAATTGGTCACAGTCAAGTAAATATTTTAATTGTTCTTTTGGTAAACCATATGATGAAGGGATAATAATTGATTTTAAATTTGAAAAATATATTAAGGGAAATGAAAAATCAATGGTAGATATGATTAATGATTCGATTTTTGAACCTAGATATGAAAGAATAGGTTCCCATGTATCGAAATTTGCTGATGGCAATTCTAAATTAGTAAAATAACGTCGATGATGTATAAGAATATTATTAAATTGTTTATTGAAAGAAAATAATGTATAAATTATATCATTATTTGATAAATAATCAAATATTTCAAAGATTATTTCAATAGGAAAACGATCTAACCATGTTATTGAATTGATCTTTGATTGAAATTCCATACTAAAAAGAATGAATATTAATGTTGTCTTGTTATTATATATAGAAAAGGTGTTCTACCTATATATTTAGTCTAGGTATTTTTTTATCCTTGAATAAAAATGTCCTTGGTGAAAATCTTTCTTATCTTTTACGTTTATTTTGTACTCATAGAAAATTGTAATAATAATAATAAAGATTTGTTTTCAAGGATATTTGAATTTATTAAACATATTTATGATGAATTACAAGATATTGTGATAAATTTTAACAATTTAGTCATATTTTTAGATTTCTAATTATACAGAATATTATAATTCCCAGGGTGTGGGTGTGTGTGAGTTAAATTTTTGTCGAAAAACGTAACGAAATAAAAACTGAGAATTGAGGCAACTTTTCAGGATTTATCGATAAAATAGAAACTATTAAAAATAATAAAAATATTTACGTTTGTAGCGAGTTCCATAAGGACTCTTTCTACTCTGAATAATATATGAAAAATATGAAAAATATTGCAAGAACTATTTAATCTAGGACACCTGTTGATATAGAAGTTCCTATTTGGTAATTTATTGTAATAACTAGTGCTTTCGTTGATTCATTTGTATTGATTTATCAAGTAATTAATAATATCTTCTAATTTTTATTTTTATTTTTTTATTACTAATGACAATTTCTGACAGTTTTAAAGATCTAATTCGATATTATTGATGAAAAGAAAAAAAAAATTTATTTCTATTTTAACATTACGATAATTGAAATGTTGCTGCAATCATCAAATGATCTGAAGGATGTGTTTCATCAGGATACGATTCATTATCAGGATGATCTGGTAATTCTAAAACATTTTCAACAGTAAGATGACCAGTGAAGAAAATATAATCAAGTGTTTCACAAAATCTTGATGATTTCGGAGTATCAGCAAAATTTGTATAAATAGGTTCGGTTCCATTCTTTTCACAATAGGCACTCTTTAATACTTGTTCAATATTAGGTTGATAAGAAATTTCATACACGTTAGATTTTGGAAAATTATAACCATTATAATTTTTTTCGGTTAAAACTTGATAACAAACCTCTTGTGGTTTAATATTAAAATCACCGGCTAAAATAAAATCTTGTCCTGCTGCTTGTTCATACATTAAATCTTTGACAACTGAAGCATGAATTGCCATAACATCAGGTTCTTTATAAAGACAAGGCATATGATATGTTCCAATGAATAATGATCTACCGTCGATCATAATTTGTAAACAAATGAGTACATTGGATCTGAGCATGGCAGTTTCCCATGGATCAGATATATATAGTTTGTTTTTGCCCTTGATCCATTCATACCAGTTCCATATCCATGAAAATATGCTGGATGTTTGTTCACGAGATTTACACATTTTTTTAATATGATCTCCAACTTTAATCATCGAAATTTTATTGACATGTATCGACATAGGAACAGCAATACCTACACCCATATAATCATTGTATTGTTGACCATAAAGATTATGAGAAAATTTATAATTCAATTCGCTAAAAAATGACTCGAATTTTGATAATAATGGAAGAGAAAGTTCTTGTAAGCAAATAATCGTATTTTCATGATTAATAATCTCTTGTTTTAATTGTGATTGAATTAAATTCCATCGATAATCAGTTTTGAGATATTGAGGTTGACATTTCGTATAATAATCTTTTTCTTCAGCAAATATAGGTACTAAAATATTATATGATACAATACGAACAGTCATGATAGTATTGCAAAAGACGAATGTGTCTATAAGAAAATAAGAAAAAAAAATGTAAATGTTATTTAACGGAACATGTGTTATATATGGCTATTGTAAAGAACAGAAAGGCATAGAACAGAATGTATTAATGTATATTGAGTCATGAAATGTCGACGACGACAACAAATGACTCATAAAAACATGAGTAAACGATGCCAACACATTGAAATTTGCGTGTCGAAGAAAGACATGTAATTGCAAAACATTAAAAATAAAGAAACATCAGTATTCATACATGGTGTTTTGATATGAATATAAAAAGTTCTTTTCAAATATTTACATAGGTCAGTCAATAAGTTCTCGCACTTTCAAATTTTATTCATAGACAAAAACATTTTGCTTATCTTTTTACGGCAAATGTTCGAAGTAGTGCCCATGACGTTTTATACAAAGTTTCATCCTTTCAATCCATTTCTGAAATGCCTTTTGGTATTCGTGAATATGTAGTGAATTGAGCTCCTTGGATAACGTTTTAGCTAAGCTTGTAGCATCTGAATATGTATCAAGCCAACGTTTCAGATAATTGAACAACCAAAAATCTGAAGATGTAAGATCAGGTGAGTATGGTGAATGAGCTATAACTTTGCTTTTTTCTCCTTGAGAATAATTAAAATAGAGAACAATATTTTCCATACGTACTACTGCATTTTTCTTATGTAAATTTTTTACTAATATCTTCGAGTATCCACCACAATAAGTGATGTGATAACTGTGTCTAAGATGGCAACAACATAATCAATAATAATATGTAGATCATCATTCATCAGATCTTTAGCTCCGTCAATATTTTGTTGAGTGATGGCGGATAACGGACGACCACTCCGATGATTATCTTCCAAGGATTCTTGCTCATTCGAAAATCGTCGAATCCACGGACTATAACTGTACTATATGAAACTACATCTTGCCCATAAACAGCAGTTAAACCTAATAATCAACGAGTTTTTATATATGAGCGTACACACAGTTTATCTATCTGAAAACAGAGGTGTTCAGAAGATTCGTTAAAAATTCGCCGTGATAGATACTTATGAAACTTTGTATTGGTATTTTGATGCATAACAGATGTCGCTACCAGAATAGGCCAACATGAAGAATAAAATCAATGAGGATGAAACTTTAGACTACTGTTGCGAGAACTTTTTGACGCCCCTATGTATAAAACTATTTAATTATTGTTGATGAGATGTTCTTCTTAATATGATATTTATGTTAATGTTTTACGTTTTTGTATCAATTTTCGTTTCTATGTTGAAATTTGTTATATTATTATACATCTATTCTAATAAATATTTGACTATTCCTTCAGATAATCCTACGAAAATTTTAACAAAGCTACTTTAACTCAAAATCTTTATCTATTATTACATTTCGAAGACAGTATAATCAGACCAAAGACAAATAGTATAGAACTTATTGATGTTAAGAATCGTAAGCGATATTCATTATGAAAGGTAAGAGTATTTTTTATAGCCATAAGCCTATGAAAACAGAATCTATCTCAGATGAAATCAAATTCTGAAATTGATGACAAATTGTGAATAAATTCTTTTTTTTTTCAAAGCTATTCGATAAATTCCGAAATATACCAAAAAATGGAATAAATCTCGAAAAAAACAAATCCCAATAAATCCATAAATTCATTGATAAAATGTAACAATTCCCATAGCACAAATAAAGCCTAGTATTTATTTAAAAAATCCGAATAAATCTCGAAAAAAGAAGTTCTAGAAGCTGCTAAAGAAGAAAACTAAAGAGAGCAACGCATTTGGAAAGAATTGCATGCAAGAAAACGATCGATACATATATCAATGATGAAGAACAGAAAAAAAAGAATAAGAGAGAAAAGTAGATAAAAGTGACAATCAATAACACACAACAGAAAGAAGAGAGAAACAATGACTAAATTCTGTGCTGATGACATGATAGTCTTTTCAAAGAATCGAAGATTAAATATTCTAATACCTTGCAAATCTTAGACTAATCAAGAAAATTACACTCCTGTCATCATCATTCATATACTTCTGCACTACTCAATGCGAAACGAGCAATACCCCATCCACCAGCAACTAATGCATTTCCGTTTGTCAATATGGATGCTGTATGATAAAATCGTAAAGTGCTCATGGCGTTAGTAGTTGTCCAGAGTCCTGTGAATGGATTGTACACTTCAGAACTATTCAATGCGGAACTAGTACCAAAAAGTCCACCAGCAACTAAGACATTTCCATTTCCCAGTGTGACTTGTGTGTGACGTGTTCGTGCAGTGTTCATGGCCTGAGCAAGTATCCACAGTCCTGTGAATGAATTGTATACTTCTGCACTACTCAACTGGTTACGACCATCAGCAGTTCCACCAACAACGAAGACATTTCCGTTTGTCAATATGGATGCTCCATGATCATATCGTTCATGGCTCATGTAGTCAGTAATTGTCCACAGTTCTGTGGATGGATTGTACACTTCGGCAGTATTCAATGGGCCAAGTTTACTGAGTCCACCAGCAACTAAGACATTTCCGTTTGGCAATATGGTTGCTGTGTGATATTTTCGTCCAGTGCTCATGGCGTTAGTAGTTGTCCAGAGTCCTGTGGATGGATTGTACACTTCGGCACTGCTCAATGCGATAAGATCATCAGCGGTTCCACCAGCAACTAAGACATTTCCGTTTGTCAATATGGATGCTGTGTGATGCACTCGTGCAGTGTTCATAGGCTCAGTAGTTATCCCGAATCCTGTGGATGGATTGTACACTTCGGCAGTATTCGAGATACCACGATCCCGTTCCCATCCACCAACAACTAAAACATTTCCATTTGTCAATATGGATGCTGTGTGATAAAATCGTCCAGTACTCATGGGCTCAATAGTTGTCCAGAGTCCTGTCGATGGATCGTACACTTCGACACTACTCAACACCCCAGCACCACTGGTTCCACCAGCAACTAAGACATCTCCATTTCCCAATGTGGATGTTGTGTGATAAAACCGTGCAGTGTTCATACTACCAGTAAGTTTCCACACTAGAAAAGAACATTCAAATGTAGCAACCATTTGGTTTACATTTGAAGTCTTGATATGAATCTTTTGCGGAACAATTTTTGTCATAGATTATAATTTATCATGTGATTTTAATCTAAAAAATTTTCACGAGCAATTCTACCAAGATTTTGTCAAGAAATAGCTGAAATGTTTCTAGTCGATTATATTTTTCATATGTCAAAATAGTCCGATTTTGATCAAAACACTTTTCACTAAGCCAATAATTTTCTCAAAAACTGTTTCGAAACTTACTGCAGTAACTCTTTCAGCACTTTTCTCGATAATTATTTCGATAACTTTCGACAAAAATTCTAGAGAACTCTCTGCAAAACCTTTTTGTCAGCAGTTTCGACGACTCCCTCGACTAGTTTTCCCAGAATCATATCAGATCGGGCTGAATCTGATTGTTGGAACATCTGACCCGAGATAAAGAAATATAATGAAAAATGGTCTCCTTCTGATCTATAATTACTATTTTTCTTTCAGATCTTACGTGTTCACCCTAGGAAAAGATAAGGTATGGGTAGATCTCGAATTTTTGCATTCCACAATATTTTTTCTGAAAATTATCATTGAATCAGTGTGGTACCTGGTGACAAACAAGCTGTTTAGGCAGAATGTGGAAGCTGACCTTTTACGAAGTAGGAGAGCTTGAGAGAAAGATACTCTTATAGTGACATCCAGAATTCATACCTCTGAGTCTATAACTATATTCATCTGTGGACGATCTAAAAGAAGATTTCTTTTTCTAAGCTTCGCATAGTGATTTCTATGAGCAAAAAGTGCCTCAAAGGGAACTATCAAGAAAATCATCCAACAAACTGTGATCAGGAACCATTTCTAATTTGAATTTTAGAGTGGATGTGCGTGTGGGTGTGAATATGGGTATAAGAGAAGATGAAACACACAAATCTTCACTCACACTTACACCCAGATAGTCCTATGATAGCTAACGCCACTAAACTTTCCATGATACTTCCCTAGATCCAGTAAAAGGCCGAGAGGTGGTTGGGAATACTGACAGGGTTAGGAGAGGGTGCCTGAGTGAAATTTCACCCACGTGATTATGTGATAGCTAAAATCATCAAGCTTTCCATGACACTTCGTTATGTACGGAAAAATTCGAGAGGGTGAAAGACGGAAGATGGTTGAAATTTAACTGAATTTCTTCTAACTTATTTGATCGATCTTTAGAGTATCCATCTATTACCACGTTTTCGCACTGGTCTGGTTGTGTTACACAGAAGTGAGGATGATTGAGGAGTGAGATAATCACCCGAACACAATATTTATTGGATTATCGTGCTTTATCGTGGATGTGTGTGTATTCGCGATAGATAAAACTTTAACCAGAAATCTAAACCTTTTTATGTCCGAAATGAGGTGGAGCGGGAATTATAAGATCAAAGGTGGATTTAGAGTGCTCCATAGCCTGAGTTGTTTATTTAAGATATGTATGGTGGGATATGTTGTAGTCATAGATTGAAAATTTTAAGCACAACCTCTCTGCATTTTCTGTTGTTTTCTGGCATATGAAGTTTTCGGTCTGTAAGGTTCTGAACCAACTTCGGGTATCTTCGCTAGTTAATAATAACAGAAGGAAGTAATTGTTCTATAAAACATTAAAAAACATTCGAATTTTCTTTCCTTTTCTTTCGATCTAAAAGTTATTTCTTAAAAATAAAATATTTTGGTTTCGTCACATATAAACTCCTAGAATGTAGGTGTTGCTGTAGATGAATGAACTATGAATTCGATAATACATTCTCACTCACCTTTCAGTGAGCCCTTCAATCTTATTCTATACAACGATAAAATCTGACTGTCGATCATCGAAGATTAAACTATATTATGTCATTATTCGAATAAAACATCTAAGATTAAATAAGAAAAACTAAATTTAACAATAATTTTTCTTTTATGAATTCTTTGAAATAAGAAATGAACTAAGTTTAATAAAATCATACCACTTGTCGTTGTTGTTGACAACAATTCACTTGTTGTTGTTGTTGTCAACAACTCACTTGTTGTTGCTGTTGTTGTCAACAACTCACTTGTTGTTGTTGTTGTTGTTTCTTCCCTCTTTGCTTTGTTCATTGTAGCAGTAATTGTTGCAATAGTTATAATTACAACAGATAAAATAATGAAAAACATTATCCAAATTAATTTTCGCTTTTGAAAATGTTCATGTCTAAAATAGTAAGTTCTTTTGATAATTTATTGTAATTCATAATATATACATACAATCTTCGTAATCGTGTTGTATTAGAATTAACTTCAACAGACTAAAATATTGAAAAAGAAAATAAGATTATTTTTTTTCTTTCCATTTAATACATTACTTCATCAGGTCCAACTCTGTTATTCATGTTTATAGTTGTTGTTCTATCCAAACTTGAATATTGTTATAATCTAAAATCAAGGAAAAAAAAAAACTTTTTTCTTCAATGATCATCGATGAATATTGATATAACTACAGCAAACATAAGTTATTTCTCATTGACTATTGTTTTTTGTATTTATGATATATGATATATGATATATGATATGTCTTATTAATTAATTGATTTAAATCAGAACAAAATATTGTTAAAATAGAGTTTTGATTTATTCTTATGTGACATGATTAAAAATCATGTGAAAATGAAATAAATTTCTCTGCTTCTTCTTAATCAAAGAAAAACAAATCCTACGTCACTAGAACCATTAATCATATTTCCGTTTCTCAAAATTAATTTTGAATAAAATATTGTCAGGTGTGAGTTGCCATTTTTTATTAATATGAGAACACTATGGAATAATAAATAATATTTATTATGATTATTTGCAAAAGTAAAAAAGAAGAGAAAGTCAGGGAATGACATAAAATACTGCATAATACACAATGAGAAAGATTAAAAAGAATAGAGTATTTATTGTTTGGAAGCAGCTATTATAACTTTGCACACTATTATTTGATTTTTTTGAGTTAGATATATGTAAATAGCGACAAAATATAAACTTATTTGCTTAACTGGTGTACATAAAAAAACGTATCCTTCATTAGAACTCACAGGGAGAGAAATATTCATATTGGAAACAATGATACTATAGACAGAATGAATGCATACAGTAGAGTAGATTTCCTGAATACCAACACTAAAAAAGTAAGTTGTCTTATTTGATTCATTTCACAGCTCTTTTATATTAGATTGAAAATAATTTTATACATGCATAGCTTTTAGAGCCTCATCTTTCAAATAGTAGGGCAGGCGCAAAACTTTGGCTCATAGCTTACACTCATTATTTTCTTGCGTAAAATATATGTGAATTTCACAAAATATCGTCGATTTGAAACAGACTATAAACCTAATCAAGCTATTAACCCTTGTAGTACTAAGAGCGTTTATATCTGACTCCCTTCTCAACAATCTGAAAAATCAGCAGAAATAACTGCAGTTTCTTGATTTCTGAAGACTATTGATGTGTCCTGCGAGTCGAATTATAGCAGTATCTAGCTGCTGGGACACTCTACTCGCCTTCACAAGGCAGGAAACTGCAGATATTTCAACTGGTTTTTCAGATATTTTAGAAGGGGGTTAAAAATTATAATCTAGATGCATTCATGTGTAAACCTATCAATAAAGCGTTACGGACTGAAGATATTAATGGATTGTATAATTTCGATGTTATATTGCACATTTAAGTGAGTACTTGACTAATTCGACTTTTAATATAAATGAAACGAAGAGAGAAATCATTAGCGCACTTCATACCTGTAAAAATAATTTTATCCATTTATCATTTATATAAATGTGATAAATGGAGACTTTATTACAAAGTTTAACAGAAAACAAAAAAACATGCTATTTATTATTTTGGATCAATCATTGACTTAATAAATCAAAATATTTCTAATAATCTTAGGAAAACTAAAATCATGCTTTTCTCCCAGATTTATCAATCATAAAAGATTAGAATAAGTAAAGAATACACACGCAGGTGTTTAACGTATAGAAAAAAAAAGTACGAGAATGATTTAGACAAAATTATAAATCATATTTTGAACTTTGATGGCGTTCAACAAAGACTACATAAGTATGAATACAAAATATTCTCAAATTAAAACCAAATGTTATCACTTACTGAGACAAAGATACATGTATTGATATGAAAATATTCACTGATCCTAATTCTGAGAATTATTGGAATTGGTATTCATCATCTTAGTACTTATACAGTTGTTCAGCGGGTTCATATTTTTATATACTCTTTTTCATCAAACTTCAAGATCCTATTTCTTTCGTATTTGAATATCTCATTTTTTGAGAGAAACTTTTAATTCATCTTTCAATATGCTTTTAGAAAACTCTTGATTTCGATTGAATTAATATCTTTCTTTTTATCATAAAATCTTTGAAATTGATTGATATTATTTGAACAAGAAATATTTTTATATATTTCTCATTCATTTTATTTTATATTACTAGAGAAGAGAGATTAAAAAATTTCTCGTTACAACCGATTAATTTATGTTGAAAATATTTCTTGAGTATTTTAAAAGTTAAACATTTTTTTATTTTATTTAAAAATTCTTTGGTTTTATAATATGATTTGCTAATGATAACTATTCATAATGAATCTAAAAGTCAATAATTAATCTTTACTAGATTGTGCTCACTAAATAAGTATAAGAATTCTTCATTTTAACTAACGACTTTAGTGGAATAGGAGGAAAATTTTCTTAAAAACAAGCCTATGAATTGTTCTTTGCTCTCGACCATAAAAAAACTGTATCAGTTGCGTCATTTTAAAACACAATTATAGGCCAATTCCTGCTGATAAGAGAGAAAAGATATTTAATCACGTATAATTTCTAAAGTAATAAATGGATGTGGGTGTTGATATAATTTTCATGTATACCAGATATTCAGATCTACGCTCATACCCTCCCGTTATCTATTTCTTAAAGACATCACAATACCAATGAAAGAGTTTTTAGTCAGCTCGATTTTCATCTATATTTAAATGAAGTGACTTGAAAATAGAAGCCAATCTCAAAGAAATAATAAAAAACAAAACATGATTGATGATTAATTTCATGAGCGTGTTATTTTAATGTCGTTTCATAATAAATTTTCTTTCATTGATCATTTATATGTTATTTATCTACACATATAAAAGTACGTCATCAATTGCGCATGAGAATTTATTAGCACGACATAACTACGTCATTCGTATATGCTCATATAAATTATATTCATCATCAAACCGTTAGCAGCTTTTTTCTCATCCCTTATCTTTTTCCGGTGCCTGTCTTTCTATGATTTTATATTGTATTCAATTTCTTCTTGTTTTGTTCTGTTTTTTATACTTCATTCAGAATCCATTCGACCATTTTCAGAATGTTTATCTTTTTCTCCTTTTGTATAATATAACAAAGCTTGTGTTTTTTTAACAGAAATGTGCATCTTTATCAAATCTATGTTATTAAAACATAAAAGACATTGATCAATGTCTTTTTGTTCATGTTTTTGCTAAATAAAATAAAATTCATGCATTTATCATCAATGACGAGTGATGTTCACTGTAGACAGCTCATTTCTGTGAAAAACATCTCTACTGGATGAATAATTTTCTGAATAAGATAGTAGTTTCACTCATACTCGTGCTCGTGCTTGATTCTATAGATCTTAGATAATGAAAGAGTATGAAAATGGAGTTTTCTTCCAACATAATTTCTTTTTACTCCGGGACAAAAAGCAGATCCTATGGATTTCGGCAGATCCTGAAGAGTCTCAAGGATCCATTTGGAGAGTATGGAAGTGGATAAGTGTGAGGATGTAGGAGTAGTCATCCTATACCAAAATGTTGGATATTACGAAAGCAGCAGCGCTCCAAAATCAATTCTATCTAATTCCAAGAATACGATCGTCATACAACATAAGAGGCCGAGCGAATGACTTTTCGTACCACTCTTGACGAAGGGTGGGTGTGGGTGAGTGTAGATGCGGATTTGGGTGTGTGCGTGGGTATGTCTTATTTATTGCACCTACACCTACACCGACATCCACACCCATATCTATACCCAAACCTACACCCACACCCTCAGTTGTCTAGTGGCTACAATACAAAAAAGATTTTCAAGATCGGAGTCGGAGTTGGAGTCGGAGTCGGAATAAAAAAAACACGACTCCGCAGTTCTCTAATCCACACCTGCACACCCACACTTATACCCACGCCAACCTTCACCCATAACCTCCCACACTCACACTCTCAAGATCATCCAACAAGCAATTATCTTGGGTGTGGGTCGATGTGGATGGCTGTGGGGTGTGGGGTGGGTGTGGGTCGATGTGGATGTGGATGGCTGTGGGGTGTGGGTGGGTGTGGGTGGGTGTGGGTCGATGTGGATGGGTGTGGGGTGTGAAGGGTGTGGGTGTGGGTGTTTGTATGAGTGTGGGTGGTGTGAGAGTGGGTGTGAGTATCAGTAAAAAAAAATCCGCACCCTCACGCCCACCCACCCTACACCGTCACCCTCACACAGTAAGTAACGGTTCCTTGACGTCAACAACTTTTGTTTTTCTTCTATCTACAACAAATATTTTCTATACAATATTGCTGCGTGTGATATATTCAGCTTATTGAAGATGCTGGAGACATGAGAGTTATTCATATTCTAACTCAACATATATCTACCAATCTCAACTGTAAAATTTTATTAACATATTATAACTTTCCTAATAAATATTCCATACTGAAAATTTGTCTTCAAAGTGTTAAAATTCTCTGATCGGAATTTTACTCGAGAAGGCTAGATGGTAGTATATAGTTTTATAAACAATGATTTTGCATATCGTCCAGCCTTTGTAGTCGTCCTATATTTCCTATATATGAGAAAAAGTAAAGATTGTTGGCAGAAATCAAAGTATTATATTTAGATAATACTTTGGAACATATTCACGTAGTCGTAGAATCTACAAACATGAACAACAACTGCACTCTTAAAAAATTGGTGTTTCACCAAACCTGAAAGATTTTCCATTCTTCTATAAGACGGCTTTTAGTGCAGCAAAATAAAAAAAAGATACGGGTATGAGTGTGAGTTTGGTTGTGGATTTGGGTGTGACCATGGGTATGGATGTGCGTGTGGGCGTGGGTGTGAGTGTAAGTGTGAGCATGGGCCTGGGTGGTTGCATGTGCGGGTGTGAGTGTAGGTGTGGGTATCAGACTTGAATCGATGTTCACACCTACATCCACTGACCTACACCCACACCCATATTCACACCCACTGACCTACATCCACATCCACCCGCACCCACTGACCCACACCCTCACCCACCCTCGAATTGCATATATATTTGTTAATTCATCAGTAGTATTCTTGATGATTACTCTGCTTTTATTTGCAGAACCATTGCGAACATCTATTAAAAGCAAAATTCATGGACGACCAAGTACTGTAGTATTAGCGATTACATGAATGATTGGATTTTTCGGAAAATATCAAAATTTATGTAATGTTGTATTATAATATTAACATTGTACGAAAAAATATATATGCCCGAATTGAATTTTTGCAATCTGTTCATAAGTGTAAAATGACAAAAGTATTATTTTTCATTTTATTTATGTTATAAGATTCGTGAAGGAAGAACAAATGTATTTCTATATTCTCAGAGTATTAAAAACAGATAACAATGCTAAAAAATGCCGATGTATATAACTACTTGATTTTTTTGTATTGATTTTGCCATTTGGTAGTTGATGATATACATGTATAATCGAAAGGATATTTCTTTTAATTTAGAGATAGAGTAAAATTTCGATTTTTACTTATTCGATTGTTTATTAATTTACTTCGTTTGTCATCATAACGATTTAAGGGGAAGTCAATCTGCCGACGTTATAGTATTAATACACTATCATTAATTTTAGTTGATGACAGGCGAATTTATACATGTGTCTATATCAGAGACCGTCACTAGACAACTTTTTTTGCTCTGTCCTGCAAAGGACTCATAAAACTTTCGTTATCAGTGAATGAAGATGTGGAGGTTAATGCTACTTCCGTTCTACAGTTTTTCATATTATTCCATAACTAAATTCAATCTGGTAATGAGAATCGTTTCCTTATTTCATTTTCAGTTTATCAGTAATATCTTTTCTGAAAAAGATAAATTATGTCAATTGACTGAAGTTGACATTTATGTTATCTTATTTATCGCCGTCTTACAACTACCACATTTGATTAACATTTAATGCTTTCTATTGAAGAATATTTTTAGATGACTATGAAAATTTGAGAGTGTGGGTTTGAATAAAATAGAATATCTACACCCAGCCTATTTCTTTACAATTTTTATAGTATGTAGTAAGTTAAATATATGTTAAAAGAAAACTACGAAAAGCTTTGCGTACAATATTTTATAATAGATAAGAAAAAAGTATTTTCTGATGCAGTGTTTTTGATTTGACAAATTGAAGATTTATGAAAACGAAATTTTCATAAAAAATTATTGATGAATAAAAGTACTTGTCTAAGGTTTTTTTAGTTTGCAACATTCACATCTGTTTAAAAGAATCTTTACGACAGCAGGATACTTATAGGTAGCGATTATATCTTGATAATTATCATTGTCAAAATCACCGACAGCGATATCACCTATATGTTCATTAACAATAAGCGAAAGTATTGGTTGTCGTTCAAAATTGCCATTTTCCTGTCCAAGCAAGCCAAATATAGCGCTATCACGACGATAACTAATGATGTCTGCATGATCATCACAATTATAGTCACTACCAAAATATATAGTTTCTTGCGCTTCTGAATACGTCTTAATAGGTGAAATATCGCTAATGTTAAACCATTTTGGTAGTTCGAAAGCTCCATTACCAAATCCAGCCATTAGGCCAATAAGATTCTTTTGAGAGTTGTAGCAAAGAAAATCTATTCGAGTGTCACTATTGAAATCATCAGCTAAGATACGGCATTTAGAGAAAAGAGGTCCACTGTAATACCACTTCTGTACAAAAGTGCCATCACCACGTCCAAAATATATACTAATAATCGTAGAGTTCTCATTTGTGACAGCGATGTCTAATTGACCGTCATCGTTAAAGTCAACAATAGCAAAGGAATCTGATACATGACTAGGTACTGCTGATAACATTGTATGCATTGAGAAACTTCCATTACCATACCCAACAAAAATAATAATACTAGGCGGAAAAATATCGCCAACAACAATATCTAAGTATTTGTCACCATTAAAATCAGCTACAGAAATATCTGTTAGAATATTGTCCCCTTCTATTCGGAGTATTGTGTTTAGTTCAAACATCTTATTATCATTTGAAAGCAAAATATACACTTTCTTTCCTCCGTCACGATAGGTAATGGCGAGATCAGATCGATTGTCATTGTTAAAATCACCAACAGCAATATGTGCTGGTGGGTCAAGTAGTTTTGTTGAAAATGTTTTTTCTGCTTTAAAACTCCCATAGCCATTTCCAAACAATACAATTATTTGGCCTGACGCTTGACAATAAAATGCAAAATCCAATTGATTGTCGCCGTTAAAATCAGCGACAAAGGGTCTACCTGGCCGAGAACACGGATGAGATATATTGGTCAATATTGATTGAAAGTCTAATTGACAAATTGATTCTAATGAAAAGAAAATAAGAAATTATTTTCAGGATATAAATTACATATATCTGAGAAAGAACTTATGTGAACTAAATTTACATTGAGTATTAGTATCGTGTGTTTACGAACTACTATTGATAACTATCGATCTACCTCTAGAATCATTCTCCGAATATTATAGATATAGTATGCACAATTACTCAATTCTTTCCGATTGGCTCAATTGTGAATATGAGTGAAAATATCACAGATACATATATTAAAAATGAAATAGTCGAAAAGGTAAAGTAAGTTAAATTCTATCACATCAGACAAACATCAGTTTCATAAAGCTATTCTTAACACTAGCTCTTTTATATATAAATTTATGAAATTTACTAACTCTCTTTCAGTCTCTTCCTATTACATTTTCAAACAGTCAAATTCTACGAAGACACATCAAATTTTGTAATGTTCTCAAGAAAAATATTGTCATAATTGTAGTGTTAGATAAACATCTATATTACATGATATATGTATTTGATCTTGTTTCTTGTCTTACCTTTAGTTTTAGTATAGAAAATAATGGTATGTTGAAGAAACAATTTAATCTTGATCAATCCATTGATCTAGATCTTTCTATTGTCTTTATTGTGAAGGGAAAAACCTAGGTTTGCTCTCAATGGATCATCTACTCAACAAGAACACTTTAGAAAAATCTCTTTTAATATTTATGTTATTCTCTCATTTATTTTTTACAGGTATTAGTATAGTCTTTATCAATCATATACACTGTTCGATCTGAATATAATTTGAGAAGATTGATACATTTATTAAATCAATGTAAAATATTGATGAATAGCAGTCAGCAAAATGATTGGAAAACTTTCTAAAGACTTCATATATATTTCATCACTTTGATAGAACTCCTAGATTTATTTGTTTATTCAAAGCTATCATAGAAGAAAATAAAAATAGTTTTGGTTTACTAACTTTTCATAGTTGAAGTTATTGGCATTGGCATTGTCGTTGTCGTTGTCGTCGTGTTTGTGCTGATACTGGTTGCCGTGCTTGCCATGGGAGCTGTTAAAAAGATATTTAACCCAAGTTCAACGGTGTGGGTGTGTGTAGGGGTGGATGAGGGTGTGTTTGAGAAGACTCCTCTATAACTACCCACAACCATCCCACACCCACACTTTCAATTTTAATCTTACCTTCTCGATTGATATAGATAGAAAATATAGTGAGGCCAATTATGATAAATAATAGTAGTATACACACTGATATAACTTTGTAAGAGCATTGAAATTTTGAGATCAACGTTGTTCTAAGGAAAAAAAGTATCGATTATAAATTAGTGATAGAATATTTACTTTGAATTATTTTTCTAGACTTATTTTACTATTGAATAGTTTGACACACTTAATCAGATATTTTAGCTATAACTTTGCTTGTGAGATCATTTTTTGATATTATTTATGAACTAAATTATGGCGCGTATACAAAGTAACCAGTCTTTGAAAAGAAACTACTAAATACTTCATCTAAATCCTATAACTCAGATTATGGATAACATCGAAAATTACCTCGAATACAAGATTATAGTTAAAATAAGATCTACAACTATAAACAAAACATTTGATTAAATATGTCAAATTAGTCAACAATAAAAATGTTTACAATAGTAACTATCGTCATTTCTATTGTAGATCAAATCAATATAAAACACACATACCGTAATGTTCTATTTGTTGGTATTGGCTTTGGATCTATATCGGCATTATAGACATTTGTAGTAGTTATGTCAATAGTCGATATTCTATGTGAACATGAAGGTTGAATAATATTTGTTTGCCTCTTTCGATAATTATATATTTTGACTAGAACATAAACTAGTTTAGGACATATCCATTTAAGAAGAATGGCCAGACCACCTTGAAAACTAAGCAGAAGAGTGATTAAATAGAGTAAATTAAATCGTTGAATATAGGTATAAGAACAAGATAAGGGTAAACATTTTTCAAAATAAGTTGTATAATTTATAGTTGTGTTCCATTCTTCGATAAATAGATGATCGATAAGTTCAGCCATCGTAGTATTAATAGAAAATCGACTCTTGTTGGATGGAATAATAGGATCGATACGAGCTTTGTAATTTGTATATTGTTGAATAAGATCAAGACATGATTGATTATAAAAACATTCGAGTGTTGAAGCCCGAAATGATTCGCTTGGTGTACAACCCATTTTTAAACCTTGAATCGGAACTTTTTTAGAAGAGTTGCTTTCAATAAAACTTGCTTGAGTAGTACATAATGGAGATAATCCACAAGAACATTCATCATCATAAATTATAGCTTTAGTAAATAAATGAGTCGAGTATGGAAGTTCATAATCGATAATATACTGAAAATTTGTTCCATACTTTGATATAATGGCATTTCCATGATTTATATTTCGAATTAAGAAAAGAAAATGTCCGAGTGCTGTAGGAGCATTCGATCGACTGAGTTCTATCTGCGAGTTGACACGTGCATTGAAATCCTTCTTTGATAAAAGTTGAGTTGTAATTAATAATGAAGAAAGAAATTGATCGATTGTATTAGATACTGACTCAATTGAAATATTACATAATCCTTGAAGAAACTGTAAGTGAGCAGAAAGAAATCGACGATAGTCTCTTTGATCATAGATAGAAAGATTAGAAACAAGACCAGCTGTGAGATTAATGTACCATTCATTCGAAGCGAATGGACTCGAGCATACCTAGAATTGACGACAAAGAAAAAACTCGGTTTTAGATATTATTAAAGAATTTTATAATTACTAAAAAACTATTATGCTATTTTGATTTCTTCATTAGATAGAATCTGTTTTTACTTACTTCATGAAATCGTGCATCAATTTTAACAAATTCATTGTATGTTGTTGCAATAGATGAACATGGACATTCCAGTGCATTTTCTTGATCACGTTGAAGCTTTTCGTATAATTTAAAAGATGGGTCTTTGTATGTTTTTGTCAAAGTTTGAGATTGAATTATAGCATATAAACCAGGAATACTAAGACCAATAATAAGCAAACCAATATAAAGACGAGTGGCCCATTGACCAAGACGTTTAGCTGCCATTCGATCGATACTACTGCTAAAATCTTGCACAGTAAATAGATTTAGATTCATCAAAGTTTTGTGCAAAAATATAATTATATTTCGTAGTTTCATCTTCAATCTGTCGAACAATTTTGGACGAACTATGAAGAAAAAAACAAATATTTTTCATATATTTTCGATTATCATTAAGTAAATGACAGTATTAGTATGAGATTGTCTAATTCATCAAAGGGTGCAGATGTGGATGCAATGGTGTAAAGAAAAGGCAAATCCATCCACATCATCTTGAGGACGGATATAGATAGTCATCTACATTCTCACTCTCAAATTCACTTTCACATATTTTTATCAGTGAATCTGATAATCAATTGTAGATGTTATTTAAGATTACAGAGAAGTCCTTTTTCTCTTATATAAACTGCATCCATAATAGTTTTATGACGAATGAATTATTTATTTAAATATATTTGATCTATAATCATTACCTTGCTGAGGTTGTTTTTCTTTTTTTTTCTTGTTCAACGTCAATAGCCAATAGAAAAGCTTGACCAATTGAGGTGTAATGAGACGCAATGCAACTGTAAGACCCCCAATTAAAGATACCAGTGTTGTTATTACTCCCATAGTGTTTTTTGTGCGAATGTTCTTCGAATAAGTGCAATAGCTTGGTGCACATGATTCATAAAATGGTTCGTATATATATAACGGATTCCACTGTTCTATCATTAATTCCTTAACTATTTCTAAAACTGAAGTATTTGGAGGATATTTGCTCAATGTTGGATTATAAATCAAAGGATGAAGATGATAATGATTCCCACCAAGTAGAAAACTGACTAGATTTGGAAAACAATCTGAGTCCACATATAAACATTGAAGTGTGGAGTAAAGAAGCGAATTAATAATAAAACAACCTTTAACTATGCCTGGTATTATATAAACATAACTGTTAGTGACGTTCGTGTCTTGGTAAATAAAAGCCGAAGTTTGACAATGAACATTAGTAGCACAATCACAATTGATCAATGTGAAATTTGCATAATAAATTTCAGTGAAAAGAAATGATGCCTAAAGGTGAAAAAAAATTATTTTCTTAATAGTCAGATATGCGAACTTATTTCATTTTTCACAGTTGAAAACCTTTTCAAAAGAAAACAACTGTCCGAAGATCTTTTTCTATCAAAAATAAAAGCTTATAAAAATTGTCTTAACAATTGATTATGAATTATTAATTCTTATTATTCTATATTACTTTATCATTGTTCTGTTTTTATTATTTCTACATATACATTCTTCTCTATTTTTGTTGTCGCTAGTCATGTGTTTAATTATATATTACATCTGGACGAATTTGATTCTTTATTTCAATGAAATGTAAAACACTTATAATAGTAAACGCTGAAAACTACAAATCACTTATTTGATACTTTCTGTGTCAGTTTTATGCAAGTTGTCATATCTGTATCATAGAATTATTTAACTATTTCAAAATCGGTAGTCTTCACAGTTTAATATAAACGAAACGTACTAGAGTCAACTAAACTAAATAAGTAGAATATTTCGAAAACGAACAGAAAATTATCAAAGATTTCAGAAGAATCCAGACAGTACCAGAAGTTTTTATTTTTAAAGTTGATTTTACTGTTACCATGCGTCTTTCTCATTACAAGGAAGCGTTGTCTTGAGTATATTATTCTGACCATCGCTAGCACGGATATGTACTCGCTAGTTTTTCTTAAGTAAAATAGATATGAGTTTTAAGATTCATGAAATCGACTTTCGAAAGTAAATGAATTTCATCGAAACTGATTCGTACATTTATACAGTGTTATGAAAAATCATAACAGGCAAAAGCTTCTCAGATTCTTTCTACGAAGTAAAACGTTTGAGTGAAGCCGTGAGTACTTTGAAAATTTAATCCAACCTATTCTATCATCTACAAAAGTTACTAAAAATTTTAGCATATATGCTGATCCTCTTTTAACTCACGTCAGTATTTTCTTCTTGTTTTCATTTACTTCAAATCATTAATGTTCATAAAACATTGTAACATTATGTACACAGCAACTTATTCTATAGCTAGTAAAAAAACTCTCATAATTATATTTTTTAATTTCTCATTTATTCACTAGTATAATATAGTATTGCTAATAGAATGTAAAAGAAACGTTTTATTAATTGAAAAAATAATATTACCGGTGATGGTTGTCTATTGTATACTGAATTTACTATATTTTTGTCTATGATTAGATTTACAACATTGTTGTTGGGCCCCGTTGCTTTTCCTGTATAAGGTTGATCAATTTGTACAAAGAGACGTTGTATGTCAACTGCAAGACGAAAATCGACAATTGTCGATCGATAAAATTGATCGAGAGTCACGTTTGTTTGTGTATTAAAATCATTTTTATTAAGCATGTTTGAAATAACCATGGATCCCATGATAAAACGATGAACGGCAGCCGTGATAGTCTCATTAGCTAGTCGACAAAAGTTCATCAACAACTGAAAATGTGAGAATGCTCGATCAGTCCAATCACTATGTTTGTTCCTAACTACTACCTTTTCTTTCAATGCTGAAAGAAAATCGTCATGAACAAAATCACTGGAACATACTTCATGTAAAGTTGGAGACAATGACATAAACTTATCATAACGTATTGCTGTATTAGAACAAAAACATTTGAGTGTGTTCGGATACATAGCTTGTAATTTGTCATAAGTCAATAAAGATGGATTTGATTCAGTTATTGTAACTGTTTGAGTACTTAGGGATGTAAAGATAATAAGAACCAGAAATGAGGCTAGTGAAATAAAAATAAGAAAATGATGTTTTCATACAAATATACTTTCAATAGTACGATTTTGTCTAAGACTGACTACACTTAGTCTAATGAAAATAAATTCAATTTTATGAAATTGGAAGTTATATGAACATAGTGAAAGAATTCATAATTTAATAAATATATATTTCAACTAAGATGAGGATGAATGTGAATGAGAATATTATATTTAACATTCGATAACATAGTACCTAAATACTTTTAACGAATAAACTTATTTTTATCTTATACAACAATAAATATATGTAGAATGAAAATAACTGTACCGGTTAATAAAATCAAATAAACATATGTGGTAATCTTTTGTTGTTTAATGCTATTTTCTGTTCGATCGTCAGCCATCTTAAACAAGTTTAACCGTTTCGCTGATTGACCCAATCGATTTAAAGAGATCTTATAAGACCCTACAAATTATAAATAGAAATTACATTAGAGATAAGATTATTTTAATTCTATTGAAAACATACACAAATGAACACCTCTGTTTCTTGAACAACAATCGAACTTCATTGACATATTGACTAAGATTGGTGTAATTAAACGAAGTATGATAATGAGACCACCATAGATACTGATAAGAAGAGTAAATGCATAAGAAAAATTAATTTGATCAATTATGGTATATGTGCAAGATCTCGGAACACATTCATCATAGTATTTCGAATAATTTATATTTATTGACCATTCATCAATGAAAAGATTAAGTAAATGATCATACACAGATGTATTTTGATTTGGTGGAACGAGAATAGAATCCATTAAGGATACATTCGACTAAACAATAATAATCTTTAGTTGAAATAAAATAACATTATACATACTTGATTAAGAGTTGGAAAATAATCAATCAATAATTCAACACATTTAATATCATATAAACAGTCGAGAGTGTTCACAAGAAGACCTTCAACAGGAGTACATCCAGCAAAAAATCCTTCAAGAGGAGTACATACAATAGAAGAAGTAAATCCAATAAAAACTCCTACATCATACATAGAATCGACACATTGTACAAGATCGTCTCCCCCAGTAATCAGGAGTAACTCGCTTGGGTATAAGGCAAAAGAAGTTGTAACAATTGGATTATCTGTTTCACAAGTCTCGGGACTTATGTGGTCGTAACGAAACCTATTTAAATAATACAATATATATACATAGATAAAGTTAACAAAAGATTTGAATATTTTTTGTTGATATTTTATGTAAAACTGTAACATTATTTTTTTCGTTGATTCTTCTCAATGATCATATTTTCAAATGATTTCATTATATAGTTATGATTAATATTCAAATGAAATTGTAAACTACTTCACAAAACTCTTCATTACAGCCTATGCAATTGTTCACTATAAATCACTTATTTCCAATAATTTTTGATTCCTCTTTCAAACACTGAAGTCTTAAAAATAGAGAATCTAAGAATTTTCAGTTGTTTCCGTATAACCAAAACACTTAGATAGAGAGATTTATTCTGTTTTACCTTTCCAATTTGTTGATAGACAATAATGTGAACTTGGATTTATTCGAAATAATGAAGAAAGTTATCGGTCCGTAGAGTGTAATATACATTATATGAAATGTGAATAACGAAGAAGAAAGCAAATGTTATCTTAATAAAAAAATCATATACTAAAGAAGCAAGACGTATAGTGTATCGAAGATAGTTGTCCTCTAATCTTATTTACTGTTAAGCTAAGAATACAGTGAGTGTGGATGTGAAGAAAAGAGAAGAGAAGCTCTCACACGCACACCCTTAAAAAAGTCGACTGTATTCACCCTAATTCCTGTCCTCTTCACTATTTGGTTGAAAATTCCTTTCTCTTTCATCTCGTTAATATCACCATTAGGTACAGAATTGAAGTCTGAATCAGGTTCAGTTTCATCAACAAGAAATATTCGAATTCGCTACTCACTGTCTCACTGGGTAGCGCTCCATGTCTATATCGGAACTATTAGCGAAGACCGAAGCTATAATTAATAAGTTTGTATTGAGAGCTGAAATATGATAATCTGCTTGAGTATTCGTTCTAAAATAGTTCAACAACGAAATAATTCGAAGAGATGAGCCATTCTTAAAAGATTCAATGGTAGTATTGACTTGTATATGAACTTGTTCTTCGGAAAGAAGATTAATACTAACAAATTCATTCTTGTCAATATCAATACGATTTTGCTGAACTATTTGGCCAGAGAGTAAACAAAATTTGGCCAGAAGTTCGAACTGAAAAAGAAAATCAATTAAAATAATGAACTTTGAATATATTATTTACGATAGATTAAGTGGATATATCATTATCTTATTGAAAATTCTGATAATTTCTATTTTTTCTCTAAACATTTATCATCGCAAGATAATTCATAAACAAAATAGCTCAATTTTAAATAATCTTACAGATTAATCGTTCCAGTGCCTTAAATATGTTTTGCTGAGGTGACGGTATAATGCGGATGTCTTTTCTTATGGCATACCTATATCCTGTCGTATATACTATTTTTTAATGAAAATTGCAGAATATCCCAGAAAGTTCTCGATGGACGGCTGTATATCTCGATCACAGATAGTTTCATAAGATTCTACAATATTCTCTACTCCTTCATTCCGAAAGGTAATGTACTAATTTTTTTAGAATAACTGTGAAAAATTGTTCTAAAACATGTGTATTTACGTTACGAAATTGAATCGCAATAAAGTAATGAATACTAATTATATAGATGCTAATTGAATAAGTACTAATCAGATTAAGATCCTAAGATTTGTTAATCATTCATTACTCGAAATTCTATATGGAGATTCAATTTGATTCATTGAAATCAATAGAAAAACATGATTTTATTAACAAAATAATTTTTATACTTAATAGAGATCAATAATTAAGACTGATCTTTAATGTTTATAGATATGATTTTCATTCGTAATTAAATCGGTGTTTTGAAAATGAAACGGACTAACCTGAGAATTAGCTGTTGTTCGGAAATCCTGCGCTCTATATTGACTTCCATTTGACAAATACAATGCTTTTATCCATTTTTCAGTAACGAAAATGCTCGAACAAACCGGATGAAATGTGATTTTATGCGAAACAAAACTTTCATAAGGCAATGTTACTTTCGAGCAGGGGCATTTAAGAGTTTTTGGATATTTAACATAAAGTTGATTGAAAATACCAGGAGTAATGGATGATTCAGTGATCGTTCGAGATTGTGGCTTGATCAAAGCAATGTAAAAAAGTATATATATAGACACTGAAAACAAATAAAGAGACATAAATATCGATAGAATTATTTTCTTGCGAATCTTTCGAATCTTTCGATAAACAATTATATTTAAATTTACTAGAACTTGAAAAATATAGAATAATAAAGTACAAGGAATAACATAATAGTGAAAGTTATTCAATAAGATAAATAAAATCTGTCCCTCATTTTCAAAAGGATTTATTAATTAAAACTACAATTTTATAGTTTCAACAACTAAATATGTATTATCTTCAACGGGGAAAAAGCGATACTTCCGTACTCCCATTGTACTCCCATCATACTTCCATTGTACTTCCCTGTACTCCCATCGTACTCCCTTATACTTCCATGCTACTTCTCTGTACTCCCATCGTACTCTTCTGTACTTCCATCGTACTTCAAAAAATTTTTGAAGTAGATGAAGTCTCGCTTTTCCCCCTCTTGATTATTCTACACGCATCAACTGGCTGGTTTAGAATAAATATGAAATCTACATTTCATTGCATTCTTATGAGAAGAAAATAAAAAGTTTTTTAAAGCTAATAATAAATATAAAGAGAAACAAATAAATAATTTCACGTGATAACTACTGTCTTTCACTTTTGCATTTAAGTGAAAAATTTAATTTTTCAAATTTTCTGCAGTTTTGAATGTGGATGGAAGTGGGTGTGGCCGAGAGTATTCTATTCTCTCACCCACCTATATCCTATGATACAAACATAATACTCACTTCCATACTTTACTTACCCACAAGAAACAGAATATACAACCAGGTAGTATACTTTTGCCTTTTGAGAACAGTTGCTGGTTCTTCTTGCTCATCATCGTCATCATTATACTCATTATCTTCGAGCATGAAAAGATTATAATTACGTACATTATTATATAGCCATCGAGATAAAATTTTGGGATGCATCCTTGAAAGAATAACTGTAATCAAAGAATTAATTCTTTGAACAATTAAATGTTTATATTACAACTTGACTAATAATGGTAATATTGTGTTCTAGAAGAGAAACGTTTATATTCTACAGCATAACATTAACAACTGATAATAAAATCAACATATGAGTATACAACAATTGATTACAAAGCTGAAAAACAAAATTATCTAAAAAGCTACATTAATATTGCTGAGAAAATGATTTAGAGAACAATTATCAGATATGAGTATAAACATGAATATTTAGCGAAGTTTTCTACTCTTGTATGGAACTTTAAACAATAGCAAGTAATATTTGCTTTAGAAACTTGCCATTATCTGTATAATTTCTTCTTATTATGGCTTTGCCTATTGCGGTTGGCAGTATTTACAATAAGTACAGTTTTTATATTTTCACAACATTTGTGTTATTCAAAAGGTGAATATTTAGTGGTGACGCCGAGGGTGGCCTGGACGGGGCTGAGCCTCCCTAGAAATCATTCGAGCCCCCTAGATTTTTTTAAATTCTCGTAAAAAAACTAATGATTCTCTCACAAAAATATAAAATTCGGAGATTGAGGCCCTCCCTTCTCTAGGAAATTTTTTGGGGGGCTCAGCCCCCTAAAGTAAAAATTTTGGCGCCGTCTCTATGAATATCGTCACCTAGTTTTTATTTAATAACAAGACATTCTACTTGTGAATCCTGTGAGATGCATCTTCATCTTTCATGTACGGGACTCACTTTCGCACTGCTCTATGTGAATTCGTTAGTTGAGTCGAAAGAGAATTTTATGAAAATTAAGAAAAAAAAAGTCATATTTCTGATAAACATACGACGAAATTTTACACTGATTGGTTGGCATAGCACTCACTTCGCATTAACACGAATACGTCTTTCATTCCTAGAGGATGCGGTTGTGGGCTTGGATATGAGACAAATATAATACCCCCAGTATACTCACAACCCCTCCTCTTATGCAAATCTAAATATGTTTCCAATTTGTTTTTCTTACTTTTTATTTATTTCTTATTTTGCATACTCACAGTTATGAGGATATACTGTCCCTTTAGAGCAAGAGAGGACATGTGAGTCAGGTGTCGACAGCACCTCGGCATCTGCTCAGTTCCTTGGTAATTTGCAAAAGAGAGTGGCTGAAACTGATTGAGAGTTGATGAAAATTTATAGAACATTTTGGGGTTGGTTAAGACAGATTTTGGGGAGATGGAAACGGTTCGAAGTGGATGAAACATGTTGAAGGCAGAATAAAGTAGGCGAGGGTGGGTGAAGTGGATAAAACAGATTGATCTAGGCGAAAGTGGGCTGGGGTGGGTGCAATAGGCAGATGATGGGTGGAAATGCATAATCTTGATTTGCAGGGGATGAAGGGTGTGGGTGCGGGTGTGGGTGTGCAATTCTTATTTGCTTGTCATACATATCCACACACAAACTCAGACTTACATCTATATCTACATCCACTCACACCCTCAAGATGGATTGTTGGAAGTTTTTGGCTTATTAAAAATGAAATACGTCTTTAAAAAAGGATTTAAGCCATGAGCGTATAGCACTGGTAGTGTTTTCGATTTATGAATCACTATTAGCTCAATTTACTTCGCTATCTTACTAAGTCTATTATGAATTGCTGAGTTTCTCTTGTCGTAATACTACGAGTAAAAAGCGGATCCTGGATCCACCAGATATTAGAATGGATTCTGATAAATCCTATGTGATCCCAACAGATCCTGTATAACCTCATGGTTCCTAAGACACTTGAAAGTAATCAGGAGCCAGTCAAGAATCCAACACAATCTATGAGGATCTATGAGAAACTCATAAGACATATAGGGAACTTGTAGGATCTATGAAGGTATTGTGGCATCCCGAAGCCGCTTTTCTCTCCCAGTAATAAGATTTAAATATATGTCATAAATTTCAATTCTAAATCTATGTCTGCGATGATCTCTAAGAATGCGTTGTGAAATTGTCTATCGTGATCTGTCATGCCGCCTTGAGGGTGAGGGTGGATTTCAGTGTAGCTGCTTTAGTTCATTCATCATGCAGACTCATTCTCACACGGGTTTGGGTGTAGGTGTGGCTGTGTGTGTAGATGTGGGTGTGGGTGTGGGTGTGGTTGATGAAAACCCAGACGCAGATCAACGCCCACACC